>RJWM01008884.1:0-70641 GCA_004363535.1 Dasyprocta punctata
TGTGTGTGTGTGTGTGTGTGTGTGTGTGTGTGTGCATATATATATATGTAGGTATAAATTTTCCAGATAGAACTCAGGTGTAAGAACAATATCTGGAAAGTAGCAGGCGCTTAGTAGACCTATAAATATTTATGGAATAAAGAAAGAAAACATCCAGTATTAAAGTCAAGACGAATGTAAACCCTGGAAAGCATTTTGTGAGCCCCAGGGGAAATGTACTGTGCTAATTGAGGATCAAGACGCATCTTATCAAGTATGCTTGATTAATGAAGCTCAGTCTGAATAAAATAAACTGTAAGTTATTTTTGTGGTTATTGAATGCAAATCATTTAACTCTAGTTAGGTGAAATATTCCATGTCATAAAAGGGGATGAAGAGGGAGAAAAGGGAATTGTCAAATATTTTACTCAGAGACCTTTTACAGACATCTTCCTAAGAGCAGAGCTAAAACATGTGGCCCCTTGGAAAAGCAAGATGCAAGACTGAAAGTAACAAGTACAAAATCATTGGAGGATTATGGTAACACTGCATAGTTAGATCATGTATGCAACCAATATCAAACAGTTCAGAGAAAAGAATGAGAATCAAATTGTGGAATGAAGACTTCTGAACTCCTGAGTATACAAAATAGATTTCATTGTGTACAGAAGTTTAAATCTTTCTAGACAGGTAGTAGGTTCTCACTAGGTAGGAAAAACTCACATGTGATCACCTATTGTTCAAGCTTTCCTTCTCCATAACCCATCAATGGAGTACTCAAAGAGAAGGGCTACTTTTTAAACACAATTTTGAAAATAGCTCATCCTTTTCCTTTTACTACTTTTCTGTGAAGAGTTCTCCATTTTGCAACTCAGTTATAATAGTTAAAGAATTAAAGATTGACAAAGGTTTATATATTAGTTGTAGATGTAGGTGTGTGTGTGTGTGTGTGTGTGTGTGTTTGTCTGTGCTTGGAAGTAAAGAGAAGGCTCATTTATTAACTGTGGTTATCCTGAACTCCTGGATCTGCCCAGTAAGTTCATTTTAAATTACCCATAGGTCCCACATGATCTTGCATCCAGTGTCTTCAGTCTTTGAAATATAGCATAGAAAATTAAACTCAGTTGCTGAGTAAAACATTATACATCAAATGTGTAAGGTGACTTTTTATATTTGATGATAACATTAAATAAGTCTGTTAATTTAAAACTTTTGAGACATTTTTAATTTAATTATAAGTAATGTTCAAATCCTACCAAATGTAATTTTAAATTTTTGTAAAACTAGGAAGTGTGTGCGTAAGAACTTTCAAAACTATCCATCAGCATATCGTTTTTGCAACAAATTCTCATAGCATTTGATATCCAGTAGGCTGATGTTATCACAAGTAAAACTGAAATTTCAAACAAGTTTCGCATGAACTTTTAAAATATTTACCAAAAAAAGAATGCGGCACTTTGAATATGCTATGAACATTTTTGGCTATCTGTGACAGAAATTGATTCCATTTATGATTTTATATTTGTGAGTATACACATTTATGCAATGTTGTATATGATTCAGATCAATTCACATACAGATAAAAACACAGATTTAGGAATTTCTTAGTCATGTATTTGGAAGCAAATAAATGTTAGACATGTGTCTTCAATAATTTTAGGTGATGTAATATTGAATATTAGAATACAAGCAAAATCAGCTTACAGTGAAGTACTTTCAAGAGAAAGAACAGAGGAATTGTATTTTAATGATTAAATTAATGATAAATATATCTTCTGAGCATCGAAGTAACTTTCAAGTCGTTAAGAAAGAAGACAAAATTACTTCACAAATGCATTTCCAAGTTTTAACAGATCTAATGATGAATAATCTTCCCTGGAGGCACTTAGTTTTAATAAAACACAAAAATTCTCTTTGACATCCATGTATTTACTTATTGTCAGTGTTTGTAAGGAACCAGGCAAACATGCCATCTGCGAATAGCAGTTATTCAGAGATTATTTTTAGACTGTGTAAAGTGTCCAGTTAATTTTAGATTTTAACTCTTAAGGAACCCAGAACAATCTCTGTGACTTAATATGCCTTTATGGGCATCTCACAAAATGTCAAAGCATATTTGCAGAGAATTAAAATGTATGAGACATATCAGGTATGTGGAATAAATTGATATTGTTTTGAATTTTACATAAGAATATTCAGTTTTTTGCTTTCCTCAAAGTCTCTCAGAGACCACATGACTGAATAAAGGAGGAACCTTGATCAGAGCTAGTCAGTCATTCAACTTGAAACAGGTAATTAGAAGAAAGGAGGGTGACATACATCCTGAAACCAAAATCGATCTGAAATAAGAAACTCATAGATGAAGCAAAACATAGATAAAAAACTAAATAAAACAGCCAGCCAGCTCACTTGACTCACTGATTCACAGACAGAATTCCTACCATACTAGATAGTTTAAAAGAAGAAAAAAAATGGATATACTAAAATAGTATGGCTAAATGAAGCCACAAAGATAGACTTGGGACATAAGGTCCCCTGCCTCTTTTACCTTACTCCAAACAGAGGACGCTGTAGCCCAGCAGTAAATTCTGCCAGTTCACGCAGGAGCGAACTGCGATGATCAGTCAATTTTTTGTTGTTTGTTGTTTTTGTGTTTTCTTTTTCTTTTCTTCTACCCCTTTCCTTTTATGCACCGGAAAGCTAACTGGAACCTCTAGGGACAAGTTTAAAAACTATAGGAATGCTTAGAAAATGGATCAGTTAATCCATCCCCCATGACCTGTGACTAGAGAGGCACGGGAATTCAACACTCTTTCACTGCAGGACTGTGAAGCCAAGGGATGGTCACCACGCTGAAGGCAGGAGCAAAAAGACACCCCACATCACCCCACCCCACCTCACCCCATTCTATGTAGCACAAGGCAGTCTCCACACTAGTGGCAGGATCAGAAAGGCAACCCCCAGCACCCTACTGCATCCCCCCACACACAATGAAACTACACACTACAGTGGAGGCAGGAGGCAGTGGTGGTGAAACTTGTAATGCAATGAGTGGGAATTTAGCACTCTCCTCTTGGGAAAGGAGTAAGAACTGGGACTAAACAGCTGTGGATAGCATCTACAGGAACAGAGGGTCAAACCACAACACAACATCCTACTCCAACCAGCAACAAATGACCTGAGAGGACAGAGTCTCACCAGTGGAAGAGGACCACAGAAGGCTGAGCAGAGACAACGAGGGGCCAACTTTGCATGAGACTGGGAGCAGCTCCCTGTCTTTGCCTGAAAGAAGCAAAGCAACTGGGAGAGAGAAACAGGATAAGGAGTGGACAGGCCACCAAGGAACATACAGAAAGTACTGGGTGAAGTCATAGGTGGATTAGCAGTCATGAGGTCAGCGCCCTCACAATACAATCACTTCTGCTGCAGTCCCTTAATCCAGGCAAGTTACAATGAAGATTAACCACCGTACACATAATTCTTATCGTTTTAATTTCAAAGTATAATTTAACATTTTAAAAGAATTACATTACATTACTGGAAACTCAGATAAAAATATATTTGACTTTTAATATTTATTTCTCAATCTGTTCTTCAAGATTATAGCACCTGAACAATTACAATAACAGGGTCCAGGTGTACCCATTCTATTTAAACCATTGGATGCTGTAAAACATAGAACACAAAAATTTTCAGGTACTGAACAACAGACAATACTGAATCATGATCTCTGAGAGAGAGGAGGCTGAGTTTTATCTCTGAGGGAGGTGTTTGTAAGTTTCATCACTAGTGGAAGGAAAAATACAGAGGCTAGAGATTTCAGTGAGTTGAGCTGACAGAGATGACCAAGATGTGGGGGAAAAGATTGCTAGATTCTTTTCTTTTTTGGGGGGAGGGGGTTGGGGTGAGGAGAGAAGCAGACATCTGCAGAGGAGTCTCTTCAGGACTCTGACGCAGTAGTGATTTCCATGTGGAAGAATGAGCTCCCTGAGGGTAGGCAGGGATCACAAAAAAATTAGACACTTTAGTGTACCTTTCTTTCATCTGAGGTCTGTGTAAAGAGTTTCCTTTAACTTTTTGATTTCAAATTCTGCTGCTGAATTCTCAGTTTGCAAATATTTAGTACCAGTGATGGCTCATCTTTTTTATTTTCTTAGGCTTTTGCTTTAATTTTGAATTTTATCATATTTTGCATTTATGTTTTTTGAGTTCTATTTAAGAAATCCTTGTGAAAGATAAAACTGCAGTATTTCTGCTGTTTTCTTCTAGAAGTTTTACAGCTTTATATCTAAATTTTATGTTTAACTTAAATCAAGTAGATTTTTGGATAAGGGATGAGCTATCACTTTTTCCTTTTGAATATAGATATCTAATTATTTTTGCAGCATTTATTGAAAAATTCATTTTGTCTTCTATAAATTATCTTATTCCTTTGTTAAAACTAAATTTTTCATATATGTTTATATCTGTTTTCTATATTCTTTTCTATTAAATATTTTATCAGTTCTTGCATGCTATTTGTAGTGATGTCTCAACTTTAACCCTTAAGTGGGCAATTTCTGTCTTCTCCATTTTTAAATTGATCTAGTACTTTTATTGATTTTACTGATGTTTGTTTAAGAACCAGGTATTCATTTTGCTTATTAGGTTTTATTCACTTCTTTTTTGAAATTTTCGTTTTTCTTATTTTTATTTTACATTTAGCTTAAAATTAAATTTTCCACCCTTAAATTAAAAATTTTCTAACATTGATTTGAGAATTTTTATACTTATTAATGATATATTTTAATACAGAACAATTCTTAGAATTCAGAGGAAGGGTTAGTTGTTATCTCACCTGCTACAATGTAAATAGCATACAAACTTGGAGCATCATGTAGAATTCTTAGCTGAGTTTGAGACTCAACTAATTCCAAACTAAAAGCTACTCATCCTTCACTCTAGGAAAGTCTAAATTGGGGCCAATCGGTTCTGAGGACTTTAATCATATAGAAAGTAATACTGCATAAAAGACTACAGCTCCACTCAACACTAAAGAGATAAAAATCCCAACATTAATATTTATTTTAAAAATTATTGTTATGGTTTGTGTTGCTATGGCCCTGCCAAACCTAATGCAATCATGGACACTGCTGAATCTAGTGTTCATGATAGGTTAGTGGTCTGACACTGGGATTGGCGATGTGAGTGCTGCACCTGCCCAGGGGTGGAGCTGACATACAATGTAAGGGTGGGGAAGAAGGTGTATTTTTCTCTCTTTAGCTATTGCTTCTTGCTGTTTGTGGCTGCCATGAACAGCTGACCCCCACCCATGCCATGCTGCCTTGGAGCCAGCTGAGAATGGACTGAAACCTCCAAGAACCCTAAGAAATAAACTTTTCCTTCTTTCATTTTGGGCATCAGGTACTTTGTCTCAACAACAAGAGAAAAGTAACCAAGACAGAATTTCATACCAGAGGAGTGGGATCATTGCTGTGACTGTACCTAACCTTGTGGTTCAAGAACCTTTCCAAATGGCTTGAAGGAAGAATTTGGAAAGGTTCGAAGATGTCACATGAAACAGTGGTACTGGAATAGCTTAGGCTGTTCTATATGGGAGATTCTGGTCAGAGCTCAGGAGGGAGACCAGAAGGCTGATTGTTATGGTTTATACATTGTGTCAACTTGAGAAGTCTAGAAGCTTAATTAAGTCAGGCAGCAGCTCTACATTCTGGGGTGTAGAACCCAAGCCAGTTACCTGTTTATTGTGTCAATTTGAGAAGGTCAGAAGTCTAACTGGGAGACTCAGGAGGAAGCCAGGGGTCTTACTTTGTAAACATCCTCATCCTGTGCAAAGGAAGGCAAGGATGTTTGTGAATACTACACCCACCCTGGGGGGAGGGAGTGTCCTGTGTACTATATAAAGGAGGAGAAGAAGGTTGCTCTGGCCCCCCTTTTACTCTGGCTGCTTTTGTTCAGCTGCTGCCTCAAAGTGTTGTTTCTGTGCCATGTCACCCTGCCCTGGAGCCAGCTGATTGTGGACTGAAACCTCCAAAAACTGTGAGCTAAATAAACCCTTCCTTCCCTAATTTTGGGTGTCAGGTGTTTTGTCTCAGCATCAAGTAGAAAGTAAGCAAGACACTGATAGAAAGACTACCAGTGAAGACCATGCTTGGAAGGTTTCTGCTGGAAGAAGGACTACATTGGTTGCTGGACTCCACACAATATGTGTTATGGCTTAGAAGAAAGTTTGTCTGAATTTTGCTTAAGTCCAGAGACTATATCTGAGACTGAGTTTAAGGGCAGAGGACTGATCTGGCAAAAAAAAATTTCAAGTCTGTCAATAGTTGAGGTCATGGCATGGCTATTGTTTGGGGCTTTTATGTTGTGAATCAAGAGCAAGAAGCCTAGTGGGATGATTTAAAATGTTGTGAATTTGACCAAAAACCTGTGTACTATAAAAATAGAGCTGAGACCTCAATTGCTGAGATGGAACAAAGAAATAAAAATGATGGCCTGGGGCCATTCCAGGAAGTAGCAGGTCTCAACTCTTTGAGTTCTCAAAACTGCAAAAGTGAAAGACTTTGCTCAGAGGGGAAAGCTGCAGAGCCCCACATTTCAGAGTGGCAACAGGTGCCATAGGAGGTTCCAAAATGGCAGTGGCCACAGCAGATTCCAGAATGGTGGCAGCATAGAGGGCCTGTTCCTCACAGGTTTAGAGAGCTTAGTGATCCAGGCACTCATCCCCTACAGCCAAGAGAGAGGAAAGCCAGGCTACTACTTCAGCTGGCAGTGGACCTTGGCAAATACACTTGGCACTGGTTTTAGACAAATGGAGAATGCACGAGTTCTGAGGTTTAGGCAGCTTCCACCTCAATTTAAGAAGGTCTGGGAGGCCAACTAGTGTGCCTCTGAGAGGACAATATATGAATCTGTGAGTGTGAAGCCAAAGATACAGTGGAGACCCCAGAAGTCTGGAAAATCCAGGAATGTGAATCATCCAAGGAAAGCTTCAAAGCCTGAGCAGAGTGGGCTTAAGAGAGAAGCTGTGGGAGTTGAAACCCCTGAAAGTGCTGTGGGGCTGGAGTCACTCAAACCTTTTGGAGCTTGCAACCAGATTGCTTCAGATGCTGAGCATGGAACTCTAGGACTTAATGTTCAGTCTGCTGGATTTTGGACTTGCTTTGGTTCCAAAGCTTTGTATTCCCCTGTTTGAAATTCTTGGATTGGTAATGTTTATCTTGTACCTTTGCATGTTGGAAGTGTTTAAGTTTGTTTTCATTTGTACAGGGATATGCAACTAAGATTTTGCCTTCCATCTTGGAGGAGACTTGGGACTTGAACTTTTCAGCAATGCTGAAACTTTTAGGACTGTTTCAATTTTTGGAGATGGACCAAATATTTTTTGTATAAAAGCATGTGCATGAGTCTTTGGGAAGCCAGGGGTGGAATGTTATGGTTTGTGTTCCTGTGGCCCTGCCAAACCTCATGTAATCATGGATGTGGCTGAGTCTAGCATTTGTGATTGGTTTGTTGTCTGGTGCTGAGATTGGTGGTGTGAGTGTTGCAACCACCCAGGGGTGGAGCCACTATCCAGTGTAAGACCAGGAAGAAGGTGTGTCGTTTTCTCTTTTGCTTTCACTTCTTGCTGTTTGTGGCTGCCATGAATGGCTGCCCTCCTTCTGCCACACCATGCTGCCTTGGAACCAGTTGAGTATGGACTGAACCTTCCAAGAAATGCAAGAAATAAACCTTTCCTTCCTTCATTTTTGGCATCAGGTGTTTTGTCTCAACAACAAGAGAAAAGTAACCAAGACAATTATCAACGTTATAAAAATAGGAAAATTTGACACATAACAAAAAATAATTAGTATAAATATATGAATAAAGCAAAGAGGATATGGAACTCAAAAGAGAAGTGTTAGGATAAAGGAAAAGAAATAGGTGTATCAGCTCAACAGAACAGGTTTGTTTCAGAACAAACCAGAGAGGAACCACTACTACTAAAGACCAAATCAGCAACTCTCCTACAGGATATGGGGTCTTTTATAGGGTTATAGGGAGGGGGAACTTAGTAAAAGTGGGTTGTGGTTATGTGAAGAATAAGGCTTAAGAGAGCACAAGAGATAATGGTTGCCCAAGGACAGGGCTAGGGAAAGCTCAGGGAGTGGTGGTTACTGTCAATAGTAGAACCATGAGTTCCCAGGTGCAGCTGTGCTGGGAGGGGGTGATTTAGATGGATCTCTGATCAGTAAGGTGGCAGTTAGATTCTTTCAAGAAGTACTTTAAAACAGCTATTATAAATATATTCACATGGTCAAGAAGGTAGAGTGAAATATGAGCACAATTAGAAGAAAAATTAGACCTATCACGAATCCAATAAAAATCACACAGATGAAAAATGTAGTATTCTAAATGAAAATGTAATGGATCGAATTTACAACACAATACACAATGCAAAAGAAAATATCATTGTCCTTCATGGACACTGACAACTTCACATAAAGTTTAAAATACTGTGTTTTCATTCCATGAACAATATTTTTAAATTTTCCCTGTGATTTCTTTTTTAACCTAGGTCTTAATTGCCAGATGCACAGAGGACTTATAGTTTTCTTTAAGTACTGATATCTAATTTACCTCGTGGTCAAAAGATATGCTTTAAATTATTTTAAATTTATTGAAATTTACATAATTATCTAAAGTATGGTTTGTATTGATGAATATTGAATATATACTTGTAAAGAATGTATATTCTGAAGCTGTCAGAGTATCTTCTAAATATTGATCAGGCGATTATGTTATAACTTATAAAGTTCAATATTTTTCTTGTTCTATCAGTTATTATGCTAGGGTATTTAATTCTACTACTGCAATAGTGAATTTATCTATCTGGCTACTTTTCTTTTCAGGTATGATGTTTTGCTTTGCATATTTTGAAGTTTTCTCATTATGTTCATAAATATATAGGAATACTTTGTCTTTTGATGAGTTGATCAGTGTGCCGATGTGCCCTATTTTCTTCACAGAATTATTTTTTGATTCATATTATTTACATCTCTCAAAATCCTACAATAGTGCATTATTTTACAGTAAACTTTTAATTATCTCCTGAAGAGTTTTAATAATAAATTTATTTTTCATGTATGATGCATAAATATGTATTATATATATTTATACATACCATTTCTAGTACTATCAGAAGAAGACTGAGAGGACAAAGATCTGAAGCTGTAAGTACTAAAAAATTCAAATGTGATGAAAATGATAAATGCACTGATATAAATGGCCCAGCAAATATCCTCAAAATCATGTAAGAACACATCACAATTAAATGACAAAAAACCAATGATACAGAGCCAAATTTGAAAATAGCCAAAAGAAAGACAATATATGTAAAAGAATTATATAAGAATGATGACAGATTTCACATTAAAAAAGTATGCAGGCCACAAAACCATGGAAAGAATAGCTGAATTGCATAAATTATGAATATCCAGAATATTTTTTAAAAAATAAAAGTAAAAATTGTTGCCATACACACTCAGATATAATTGAGAGTTCTAAGCATTATTTTTCAAAACATAAAAAGGTATTATGTAGATATTTAAGTGTTATTTTTTTCTGGAGATATTTAGTAAGCAATTGTCCCACTGCATTAAGATGCAATTGAGTCAAAACACATGTGTACTCCTTTGACTTTCCTTTTCTATTATGATATAAATTTTTCTTAGTATCTACTTTTTTATTTTTTTTTTTAGAAAAAAATCATTAAAATCATCTGTTGGTGCTGAATTACTCTCAGATTTCTCCAAAAACTAATGTGCATGCCCTATTGTTCATCCACTACCTTCACTCTGGCTTGCTGGGAATGCTTCTTTAAAGGGTCAGAGGTTTTCAAGCCCAAGATGATATTCTGTGTGCAGAACACATATACTGGTTCTTCCAGTTTTCCAGGTTCTTGAGATTTTTTGTCTAAACTGCACTGATCTTATTCCCAGGACTCAAATGTTTCCCTTTCTAAGTATGTTTGCTTGGACTAAAATATTGAATGCAAACTCCAAGGAGTATTGGAAGATGTCTTTTTAAAGAATATGAAAATAACTTCTCATGTTGGGCTCACCAGGTTCTTGGTAGCCTTTTTCATTCTTTAAATTGTGGGAAGTAAATCTGAGCATAGAAACACATTTTAGCTCGTTGGCTTCTTAAGACAGTAGAAGAAGATAAAATATATTTATCTACATTTGTTTGATTTTATAACTTTAAATAATTGCATATATGGTCTGTAGGACTCCATTTATATTCTTTGCTGAGGATGTTTTAAAAGTTATGCAGGGACGTGGTGAGATCACACCTCATTTAATTATCAATATTTTTAGACTGATGTTTATCCCAATGTAAATGTTGAATACTTGTTCAACAAAAATAATCACTGATAAGGCTCTATATTATCTTTCTCCAGAATTTGCAACCTAATGAGGAGGGTATCTTGGTTACTTTTCCCTTGTTGCTGAGACAAAACACATGATACCCAAAACTAGGGAAGGAAAGGTTTATTTAGCTTACAGTTCTTGCAGGTTTCAGTTCATAATCAGCTGGCTCCAAGGCAGGGTGGCATAACACTGGGACAGCACTTCAAGGCAGCAGCCAAGCAAAAGCAGCCAGAGTCAAAAAGGGGCATGAGCAAGCCTCTTCCTCCTCCCTTATATTGTACACAGGATGTCACACCCCCTTTCAGCTTGTGTGTAGCATTCACAAATCTCCTTGCCTCCCTTTGCACAGGATGAAGATGTTTACAAAGTAAGAACCCTGGCTCCCTACTGAGTCTCTCAATTAAACTTCTGACCTTCTCAAATTGACACAATGAACAGGTAACTGCTTGTGCTCCACACCCCAGGATGTAGAACTGCTGAGTTACTTAATTAAGCTTCTAGACTTCTCAAGTTGACACAATGTATAAACCATAACAAAGGGTAACATGTTCATTATGAAATTCACATACAAAGTATCTTATAATACAGGCAGTGTGGAAGACACTAACTTCTTTCTGATATGGAGGTCATCAGCCAGTTCAGTATTATCAGGATATGGTGTGATTCCCTTTGATTTTTAAAAATGTTATGGAATATTATATTCTTAAGAACTAAAATCTGGGGCCAGGGAATTAGTTCAGTGGCACAGTGCCTGTCTGGCAAGGGCAAGGTCATGAATTCAATTCCAGGTATAAATAAATAAATACAAAAAAATTCCTAAAATCTTAAAATTATTTCATTTAGAAAGTTAATTTCATTTCTAAGCAAGTAGGATTCTTTTGGCCTCTTAAATAGAGACTGTGCCCATACACTATAACTTTTACTTGTAGAAATACATTCCTGTTTATGATCAAGTTTCACTGCTGTTTGAATTTTCTGTGAATGATTTGCATAGTTTTTGAGTTCTTTCTTATTTATTTTCCTGACAATGTTAAGATCTCTTTACAGATACTACTTCTAATTTTCTATGACTTAAAATGATGCATTTTAAAATGACGTTTTTAGCCATTAGAGCTGAAAAGAGCTATTAGAGAAAATTTAGTCTAATTTGAACTTTTAGAGAAAGAGCAGGAATCTAGAAAGCTTTGTGACTAGAGTATATATATATATATATATATATATATATATATATATATGGTTCCCTTTTAGCTTCAGACTCTGTAACACAGGTTGCATTAGAAAAAAACAAAAAGAAGCACACATGAGTGGGTGCATGTGAGCACACACACATGCAACACACACGCCACACATACGCCACTCCATGAAAATTCTGAGTTGCATAAGTTGACTTTTGAAATTTAGCAGTGACATTAATCTACAGAAAAGGAATGAATCTAAATCTGCATTTCTTACTTGTGATCCTCTAGTCTGAAACTAAAACTAAAGCCAAAAAAAAAAAAAGTAAAAAGTGAGGGGAATGTGTTTTAAAATACAGTATTCCAAGAAAATTTAAAGTTATAGCGAAGACAGCAGATCAGGAGATAATGTCATTAAATAGCTTGTCACTTGCAATTCCCAAGTGGAGAGCACAAGTCACCCCACTACGATTGAGGGACAAACTACATCAGAAAGTTCCAGTGTAAATCAGTAGGCAGAGGAAGTGGGGGAACCATGAACAAAAGCTTTTGTTATAGTTCTGTGGCAACAAACAGGTGAGATAAGGTAAATAGGATGGATAGTTTGAATAATTTTAACAGCCTGTGCTTATGAAGACTTCTCTTTGTCTTATAGCTGGTCAGGGACTGATTAGAGCAGAAGACAGTGGTCTAAGTGTGAGAGTTGATAGATGTGGTTTGTGTGTGAGCTTGAGGTTGTTTGATGGGCATGTGTATTTGGAAAGCATACCTATTCCCTGCCTAGGAAATCAGAGGCAGGGTTAATAACAAAGGGAGCGGGAGACCAAGGCAAGGTGCCTTAGACACAGTTTAGCATTGTCCAGTGAAAAATCTGTCCAGTCTATGTAGAGCATCACGTTGAAGCAGCAAGTTAACAGGAGCAACAAACATGGAAACAAAAACACAAAAGATCTTCAGTTTATGATGAGATTTGAAATGTGAAAGAAATTGAGGAAATGTTTTCATCGATCTGTCTATGATGACACGAAGATCTTTCTCCACAGAGTTTACAACTAATTCAAAATCTGTCAATAAGAATGAAGTGTTTAAATTTTTCTTTCCAAGATATATTACAGCTCATATGGAGCTAGAGTGAATTCTCTTTTCCTCAATTTTTATCTTTCTTCTAGGACTCACTTTAGTTTTCACTGTTTATACCTGTCACAACTGAATTAAAGAATTTATATTACTTTCAAAATGTCTTTCTTAGGTTAATAACTTATGCTTCTGACCTCCAATACACTTATTTCATGGACTTAAGTCCCTTATGTGTGAATAATTTTATTTCATTTTTCTCTCAATTCCTTCTCAGGCTTTTGGTTAAGATGAAGCGTACTTTTACCTGTACACTGCCTTGCATCATTACACAGTTAAGATAATAAAATCCCCTTTAGTAATTCATTTTCAGATTATCTTGGGACATTTCATTAAAAAAAATTGAAATCCTTAATTACTTGGATATGAGAGCTTCAAGTTTACTTCATTGTTTTAGGCTTGGATTAAAAAGCTTGCTTTTCCCCTTTTACTCTATTATTTTAGAATAACCCTAAATTTGAGAAAAAATTATTGAAAAACTATAATAGACTACTTTTTTTTTTCAGAGAACATATAACAGAATCAAATAAATTACAGATTTTTGTTATCAGAAACATATAACAGTGATTAATAGATACACTAAAATGTACTCAATAAAACAATTTTTGTGAAACAGTGAAGGTTGGAGATCCTAAAATTCACCCAGTTATGTTGATAAGATATGAATTTAGTGTTAAGGTTTGTGTCTGGATGTCTTCCAAAGCCTCGTGAAGTCATAGGGAAGGGGGAGGCAGGTTTTTTGGAGGCAGCTGAATCAAGAGTTTCTGATTGGTTCATTATCTGGGATTTGGTGTGTGAGTGCTACCCAAAATGTAGGGTGGGTAGCCTGCCTACAATATAAGGGATAGAAGAGAGACTTGTTCCTCACTTTTGCTCTTGTTGCTTTTGCTATCTTCTGATGCCATGAACTGTTACTCATCTGCTATGACACCACACCTTAGAGTCCGCTGATTATGAATTGAAATCTCCACAAACTGTGAGCTAAATAAGCCTTTCCTTTCTTATTTTTGGGTATCAGGTATTTTGTCTTAGCAACAAGAAAAGTAACCAACACAGAATTTGGTACTAGAGAAGTAGGGTCATTGCTATAACTATACCTGACCATGTGGTTTGGGAGCCTTTGGAAATGGCTTGTGGGAAGAGACTGGAAAGGTTAGGAAATGCCAGCTGACAAAATAGAGCTGGAACACCTTAAGTGGTTCTGTGCAGGAGATTTTGGTCAGAGCTCAGAAGGCTAATGGAAATCCTGATGGTAAAGACCAGGCTTAGAAGGTTTCTGCTGGGAGGAAGGATTCTTTGGGCTTTTAGATGCCATACTGCGTTATGGGTTGGCAAAAAGTTCATTTGAATTTTACTCATATTCAGAGACTTTGCCTGAAACTAAGTTTGAGGGTGGTGGACTAATTAATCTTGTAGGAAAAATTTTAAGGCAGTTCATTGTTGAGACAGTAACATGGATACTGTTGGGAGCTTTTAGCCAGATCTATTTTGAGAACCAAGAACAAAGAGCCCAGCAGAATGATTCAAACATTCTGAGTTTGTCCAGAAAGGAAGCTCCAGTAAATCTATAGACTACCAAGACAGAACTGAGGAGATCTTGATTGCTGAGATGGAATAGAAGACACTTAGGAGCTTCAAAATTGCAAAAGTGAAAGAGTTTGCTTTGGGGAGAGAGCCCCAGAGCACCATGTCCCAGAATGGCAGCAGCCTACAGAATTTGATCCTTGAAAATGGTTTCAGGGTGCTCAGCTATCCAGTCACTTGAGCCCGACAACCAAGAGAGAAGAAAGCCTGGTTAGTACTCCAGTTGGTAGTAGACCTTGGCATCATCCATAAGGCACTGGTATTAGGCACATGCATAATGCAAGAATTGTGGGGCTAACAAATTCCCCACAATTCCACCCAGATTTCAGAAGGAGGCCTGGGAGGCCAGGCAGTGTGCCCCTGAAAGGACAGCATGTGAAACTGTGAGTGTGAAACTAAAGATACAGTGGAGACCCCACAAGTTTGAAGAAGTCAGGAATGTAGATCATCTGAGGAAACCGCAAAAAGGGAGCAAAGTCACCCCCAGAGAGAAGAGATACAAGCACTTGGAGCTCCCAATTTGCCACATTTGCCTCAGATGCTGCATATGGAACTACAGAACTTAACGTTTGCCCTTCTGGATTTTGGAGTTGCTTTGGTCCCATTCATTTGTATCCCCTGTTTGTAACTTTTGGAATGGAAATGTTTATCTTGTGCCATTGCATGTTGGAAGTGTTTATCTTTCTTTTCGTTTGTACAGGGGCTCACAGCTAAGAGTTTGCCTTACATCTCAGAGGAGACTTGGAACTTGGAGTTTTCAGCAATGTTGAAATTGTTAGGATTTTGGCAACTCTTGGAGATAAATTAATTGCCTTTTGCATAAAGGGATGTGCATGAGTCTTTGAGGGGGAGTCAGTGATAGAATATTACTGTTTGTGTCTGGATGTCCCCTCAAAGCCTCATGCAGTCATTGGAAGACAGACTTTTTGAAGGTTGCTTTCTTCTGCTGCTATGAACTGTTGCCCCTCTTCCATGCTACTCTGCCTTGGAGCCAGTTAACTGTGAACTGAAACCTCCACAAACTGTGAGCTAAATAAATCTTTCCATCCTTAATTTTGGGTGACACTATTTTGTGTTAGCAAAGAGAAAGTGTGTAGTCAACACATTTAGTATGTACATTAATCAATTTTAGTCATTCTGAAGCTGATTTCAATTCATAATTTTATTATCAAGAATAGTTACTAACTTTGGTAGGCACTGATCAACTTCAAGTAATAAAAACAGATATTACAATATAATCAGGGAAATTCCACATATTTTGTCCAATAGAATATTTATTTAAAAGGTGAGATATTTTTATAGTGTCTTATTTTACCTTTTTTGAAATAATGTTCCTGCTTGTCAGAAATTTAACTTTGAAAAAAAATGTGTAGTACATTTTTAAAAGAATGACAATAGAGGGCACTATTGTATACCTTATAGGAACTACAAATTTGAATACACAAGCAAGTTAAAAATTTATAACATATAAAACTTTTTGTTTCTATTCTTCATAGTTTAATGCAAACGAAATTATAAACTATTAAATTTTGTCATAGAGGAGAGAAAGGGAAAACGAGTGAGAAAGGAAAGAAGAGAGGAAGGAAGGAAAGTTTGGAAGTAGGAAATTAGAATGGAAGGCAGTCAATATAGGAAATGAATTAAATTGAGAACAGAGAAAGGAAAAGTGCAGAATATATTTTGAAACATAAGCTAAGGCTGATCTACATAGAAATGCAACAACACACTGCATTTTTTCTTTTTAGATTATTTGTATCATTTAGGTTACTATCAGAATGTGGAAGACGTAATGAAAGCACATTGTTAGATAATGACCTGGAAAGTTTATAAAATAGGGTTATAAAAGAAACACCATAATTCTTTAAGAAAAATATTGATTTACTTTTTCAGTTAAGCAGCATTTATATATTTACTTGGTAATACACTGGTTTATGAGGCAGCTTGCTCTTTGGTGAGACCAAAGGCAAAAAACAAAACAAAACAAAACAAAACAAAAAGCATTTAAAGAAAGAAGCAACTTACTTAAATCATAGTTTTAGATTCCAGTCTATAGCTGGCTGGTTCCCAGGAAGAAAATGGTAAACAAAGTCGCTCACTTCCCAGTCCCAGGAAACAGAGCAGTGAAACAGTAGGTGCTTGGAAAGGGCAAGGGACCAAGGTCACACCTCCATGCACCACACCCACACGTATTCTTTATTAATTCCTTGGTTGTTTCCAAAACCAATTAAATTGACATTCTACCTTAACTATCACAGTTGGATGCAGATAAATTGTAAATTAAACTGTTCTTGGTTCTACCCTTCAAGGCATAGTACATAGTTTTTTTGTTTATTCATTTAAGATTACTACTCAAAATGAGTATAGGAAATGATCACACTAGTAATTACAGTTTTCTCTAGAAACTAAATGAATGCTTTGATAAAGAATACAATCTTTCAAATCTGTTAAAGTAGTTTTGTTTCTATATAGAACTTTAAACTAGAAAAATCTTATAGGTATTTTGGCAAATCACAAATTTTACTCTTTATCTTATAAAAATCACATACCTATAATCTTTATGGACACATGAAGCAAACTATAATAATCAAAATTGTTAATATATTTTTTAAAAAGTGAAAATATGAATAGTCTAAAATTTTTACTATACACAACGGAAAGTAATAACTTCTCCACAAGTCTTCAATGTCAGTCTATCATGTCTCTTTTTTGGATGGATATGGGCGCAGTTTTCAATATTCAACTGTTTACATGTGCATGCATTCTGATATGTGCTTCATAGGCTTTTAGAGTTTTTGTTTGATTTTTCCTTATAGAACCTTTTGTGCTTCATCAGTGTTAGATTTTTATATCTTGTTTTTCCTCAGTTAGTGAAATTGTTGCTCCAGTTTAGTTAGGAGAATCTGTTGAACATTTTTAGTATGGTTGTATATTCAGGACTAGAATGGTCTCTTCTGCTAAATAACCTGGATTATGAAGAATCCTCTTGTATAATCCTGGACACAATTACTCTAGGATGGTTTTACTGACACACTTGGTCATGAGAGGCCAATAGGCCATATCAACACTCCGTAACAACTTCTGGAGGCTGCTGCAGAAGATCTTTTTTGTTTTTCAGTAAGGAATATTTATTAGGAAGACACGTCAACATGCTTAGATACAAAGTAAATAATTAAACACAATCCACTCTCAAGTGAACTGTAAAGAAAAAAATGAAGAGAAAAACTGTTTTTAAAGAAATTTTTGTATTTTGGAGCTATCACATGGTTATTTGCATATTACAAAATTATTAGACTGATGAATGAATTTGTTTCTCAACCTTATATATAAGTCTTTTTGAAGTACATTTTGGCAGTGTAAAGTTTATAATATAAAATTTGCATTGAAATTTGAATGTAAACTCTTTTCTAAGTATTTGAGAACAGAAATGCAATTGAAGATTTTTTACCCAGATGATGCCTACAGCAGCTTTGTTTCAAGAAACCAAATGCTCTTCAGTATCACGTGATAAGGATTAGTTTTAAATTGAAAATTTTTAGAACACTTTTATTCTTGGAGACTACTATAATTTTTAGTTTATATGAGCAAGTAATGCACATATACGTTGTGAAACACCAAGAATTTCAGTTTTCTGAGGAATGATTCCTTCATGCCTGAGTGTAAAATTCTACCAGCCCTACATTATTTGATAATTAGTTGCAAAAGTCTAATAAATCGACTGAAAATAATTATAACTATCACTTATTGAGCACTTACTCTGTGTTAGATGCAAAGTTAAGCACTTTATAAAAATCACCCCATGTAATACTTACAATAACTGTTGTGAGTTAGGTATACTATTAGCCCCAATGTGTAAACAAAACTGAAGCACACAGGGGACAAGATGCTTGTTTCTTACATTCAAGAAATGTTATTTTCAAGACCTGTTAGAAAAGAAAACTTTAATTGGCATACATCCTTTATGAAAAATTTGAAAGACTATATAATCACTTAAAATTTTAAAACCCCCCCAGATTAAACTCTTCCATCATTTGAGTATGGCTTATTCTTTATGAAACTCATGCAAGAACACTGAATGGTGATGAGACTTTTGAGAGTTGCTTATGTTGTGAAGGAGAATTAATGTCTCTTTCAAGGGAATGAGGTCTCAGTCTCAAGAAACTGGATTAGTTACCACAAGAATGGGTTAACAAAGCAAGGTATGTCTTGTCTCTTTTGTATGTGCCTGCCTGTCTTTCCCCTTGACACAAGTTGAAGCAATATGAGGCCCTCACCAGAGTTAAGCAGATACCCATGCCTTGCACTTGAATTTCTCAATCTCTAGTACTGTGACCTAAACTAAACCTCTTTTCTTTATGAATCACTGACTCTCAGATATTTTGTTAGGGTAACAGAATGTGGACTGATACAGACAGTAGATCTGCAGTGCAATTTGGGTTCTATTCTGAACTCAAGCCTCATATAGACACATTTATTGTGATTGTTGTGATTATTTAATGAAGAAGTAATGTTATATGTCCTTTGAGGCCCCTATCAAACATTTACTAAGGTTTCAAGCCCATTTTGTATGACTGGACACACAATGGACAGGATATAAGTATCTTGAAGTTTGATGCTCTTAATCAATTTGTGACATCAATGTAACAAGCATTTACAAAATATTAATCCTGTGTCAGGAGTTTTCCCACACTTACATGCAATGCAAGAATAGGCTAGAAAATTGAATACATGTATGTTTTCTGTAAGTGTATTTGTAAGTGACAAAATAGAATTTCTCATGAGTTTCAGTCTGGCTGGTAGGAGTAAGGGTCTTACTTTTTCCTTTGTACCTTATCTTTACAATTAGCATATGTTTACTTTTATAAGCAGAAAACAAAAATCATTGATATTAAAGCAGAAAAATGATTAATATTTTTCCTTTTGTTGACAGTGGGTCATTTAAGGAAAATAAGTAAAAGGAAATGCCACACAAAACCTTCATTTTTGTTTTGATTTAAAATTATGGTTTCCATCAATCATTGAATTTTTAGGACCAGCTAATTTGCATGATTAATGTAGCTCCTTTGGTTGAAAGAACTTTTTAGATTTTGAAGGTAAAGAATTTGAATGCTAGTTATTTCATTACATGTACTGTCAATTAATATTTTTCTATTTTCTGAAAATTTTTAAATAAAAAGTTCAGCTCTAACTTTGTGTAATATCAGTACAAAACAAAGTCAGTAAAAGTGTTGTAATATTTCATGAATCTGATTTCAAGAAAATAAATTACATTCCATTCATGACCAAGGCTACTTTGTTAGCATTTGATTAAATACTTCAATAACTTTTCCATGGCAATAGATTTCCAAGGGGGTAACTACTAATAGCAGCTGCACATTTATTGTTAATGTGTTGTTAAATTGATACAGAAAAGCAATATTGATGCAGTAACTCTCATTCATATATTTCTCTCAAAAAGGCAAGTTTATAATAAATTAAGAGTTAGCTGACAATCAGAAATGAAATCATCTAATATTGTATGTAGACTGTTTAACCTGCTCAAAACAATTTTTGTTTAATTTTGAATAATGTTTTTTAATGTTTATTTCAAAATTAAAGGTCACCTAACAAAAGGGTTTCTATAGACTCTTTAAAAAACATGAAATTCTCTGGTCTAGCTTGTTAAATGAGTTCAATTAAAGGCTTCATCAGAAGAGATGAAATTTACATAAGCATATATGCCTTAATAGCCTTTGGTTTTAAGAGAATTTTCTCTTCTTCCTGATGCATTGACTTTGTTGAATGATGACTACATTGCTCTCCTGTCTTTATCACTGGTTGTTTCCTATTCATCTTTTGTTTAACTAAATTTGTTTGTGAACAATGTTTTCAGCACTATCCAATAATTTATTTCAGATTTCTGTTAATTACAGAAATCTAATTCTTACATATTTATTTAACTCCATTAAGTCGAACAATAAATTCATTCACATTAATGTGACATAAATTAAGTAAACCAACTTGGAACAACTAGAGACTTTATATAGAAAATTTCAATGTTCTACTAATGTTAATATATTTATTCTATATTAACTTTATTAATAATAATTATCCTGGAATTGCACTGAGGAAGAATAAAGCATATTGGTAACAATTTTTGTCACTTAAATGAAGAATTTCTCTCACCAAAATCACTAAATGTTACTCATTTTTCTTATGAAAAAACAGTGAAGCTGATCATCTTTTTGAAAAATTCTACCTTAGAATTAACACCCCTACCTTTTATATTTGAGGAGTGAGATCTGCTGGTCTATTGATTATATATAAAAATAAGTAGTTTTCTTTAATTCTTTTGCTTAATGCTTTACAAATAGCAGCCTTAGCCATATACATAGGATGGAGTCACCCTGAGCAACAAGTGTTAAACCCTGGGCACAAACACATCAGAAAGCACAGTGTAGTTTCTATTCTTTACTTTCAGTACCTGTGATCTCTCTAGGCCCTGCATATCATAGTTTTGACAATACAATTATAATCCACTTAATGCCCTGAGAAGCATATGTACTTGTTTTCTAATGGAATCAGAGTACCCATGAGAATACATTTTTTAGCACATCGCATTAATTTTATTAGACTTAATAAGCTACTGCTTTCTTCACAAATCTTATATTAATGTTTATCATTTATTGCATTTAGAATAATAATTTATACTTTCATTATTATAGTAGTGATATTTTTATTCATTAACATGGCAAAAACTGCATTCAATATTAAACACAAAACTACTAGCATACGTATTTTTAATACAATTCCAATAGGAAACACAAAGGAATAAATTGTTTATGTATCCATTGGTTGAAAAATTTTTGAGTAGCCATTATTTCAAGACTAATGAGAGAAACTTGATAGTAATTCAAAAATTTATTTAAATTTTGTTTGAATTGCATTAATTCTTTTGCTTTAGTTTTTACTTTTATTTTTGTTTTTTATTTCTTCTTTATGTGCATGTTCGTATTATAGCCTAGGAAACTGATACAGTTACATATTACATCTTAATCATTTTTACTTCTTTCTCTCCCTGTTCTCCTCTCTGAATCCATCTCAAGGTCCAGGAAGGTGAGCTTTGTGGAGGTGGGAAGAAGACTTCACACTTTTATCGATAATGGTGCGAAGCCGAGATGACACCACAGACATTTCAGCAAGAAGTTAAGATGCGTCCACTGAAAGAACACTTGGAACTTTCTATTTTCTCATTAAAGGGGATATTAATTTATTTAATAAAAAATGTGTGTGTACGGGTGTATATATTTACTCAAAAAATATGCAGGATTTAGTAGATAAGAAGGAGGTTTTAACAAAACAGTGTAGAATTAGAACAGTCATTTTAAAACAAACTCATGACTTGTACTATTGCCATGTCCTTCTTAATTAGTAGTGTAAATGCCAACAAAGTTGAAAATAAAGACTAAGAACCAGGACCAGGGATGTATTATAGTGGTGTAGTACCTGCCTGCAAGCTTGAGGCCCTGAATTCAATTCTTGGTAACAAAGGAGAAAAAAAAAAGATGGGACTCAGAGTGTTAAGTTAATCATCAATGGGACATAGAATTTCTAGGGAGAGATTCCCAGTTTAAGTCTATGCTCATATTAAGAATTTCTTTACATAAATTACATTTTTGAAGGTATTATAGATGATATTATTTAATCACCAGTATAAGAATGGCATTTAATTATTTCCATTTTTATGCTACCACATGTAATGCTGCAGTAAACATATTTTCTCTGCCTTCTTCAAAATGTGTATTTTTCCAAACATCCGAAATGCAATTTTCAGATCATAGTGTGTATTAAATTACCATTTTAGACAATTCTATCCAATTGGCATCCAAATCGGTTGCAATGATTTCCTTTCACTTGCTGGCTATAAAGCTTATCAGGTTTCTACTATCCTCACCAATACAAGGTATTAGTGTGCTTTCAATCTTTGGTAATCTCGTAAGTTAAAAACAGTATATGATTTTTGTGGCTCATATTGGTAGTACAAAATGATCTAACTTTTAAGTATGAATTATTTGAAGTACTCAAAATTATAATTAACTTACTGCCACTGGATATAACAAAGTATGAACGTTTTATTTTTTCAATTGTAAACATGGATTTATCATTTTATGTAGTGGTTTAATCTTTCGTCTTTTGAAATTGTGGGCTTTTTTTCTTCCCATCTGCGCTTGTCTTTTAATTCATCCTGATAATCAAAATTAGCTTTCAGACACTGATTTCTACATTAGGAGATTAGTTTCACTATTCCTCAAAATTCTTTAACCATTTTGATTAAGTTTTGTGGAAATATACCAAAAGTCAGAGTTTAAAACAAACTAATAAGCTTCAACCTATCTTCCTCCAGTAAAAGATATATGTGTGTATAGGTGTGTATAACTATGTATATATGTGTAGGCTTTCTTTTGCTTTAGAATAAATGTTACGGATGTTGAGAGTAGATTTTGCATTACAATTTACTATGAATCTCATATTTATTTGATAGGGTTCCATTAAGGGTAGTCAAAACAGGCATACATATACATCTATATCTATATGTATATATAGTAGGCATACAGACACATATGGCTTGCTACAAGGAATTAAAATTTATTTAAGTAGATTTATTACAAGGAAGTGAAATCCACAATTGTAAGAATTGGATGAATAAGAACAAAATTCATAAAACTGGCAGGCAAAAAATGATGATCACAAATACCTGGGACTCAGGGGGCATGAATCCAAGCTCTCATTAATAAACAAAAGTCCATCTCTCTCTTTAAGAACTTAAATCTTGCATATAAAGCCTTTCAATTTACAGATTCAGACCACCAAAGTATTCAGAATAATATGCTTTAAATAAAATCAACTTATTAGGGACTTTTATATCAACTTATTAGGGACCTCCCAATTCTTTTCATACCAGGAGTTTTGTGTTTGATTGTGTACTTGACATGGGAACCCTAGTATACAACCACTATCTTGTCTTTCTGTTCTTTTGAATGTACAACATACTTAAAAACACGAGTCCTTCATTTTGGAACAAACTAGCTTATCTTTTATGCGAGTAAATATAAAAAGTTAGATCTAAAGCAAATTTAAAATTCTAGGTGTCAATGGGAGAAGTTGTGCTGGGATGGCATTCATTTGCCTTCCATTTAAGCAGAATTCCAGAATCATTACTGGTATATTAAAAGTGAATTATTATCCAACATATGTTGTCTGCACAGAAAGCAAGAGCATTCAAAGCACAATTACTCCAAAATTGAATATTATTATAAATAATTAGCAGAAATTGTATTAGAAGTATGAAATTTTAAGGAATTAATCCTTCCTTACAAATATTTAGAATCAAGTTTTTGAGACAGAATGGATTATTTATTCTTTCTAAATGAGGAAAAATTTATGGATGTGAATTTATAAAACTTCTCTCTGTATGAAACACGCAAATTAAATTTTCCATCTAAATGAGAAATGTATGATTCACAGTTAATGGCAATTATATTTCAATCTTTGATTAAGGAATCTATTATGGTCTAAGTTTTATGAATTCCTCACAAACTCTCTGGATATTTCAAAATAGCATGCCCTTGAAGTCAAGGTATGAGAGTCAAGATTGGAAACATCTCTTGGTGAATTCGAACTTTGTGAATAATGTAATTTGGGATTGAGGATTTTATTCTTCCACAAACACATTGTTCTCAATTATTGTCTTTATAATTTGAAATCATTTGCAAAGCACTAAATACATCCATTTCCCCCATCCATTCTGTATTTAAATATCATTCCATGAAATGATTTTTTTATTATATAAAGTCTAGAGTAAATTTGGAGATAATTAACCTTGGCAAAGAGTTTTTGTTGGAAAGTGAGGAAGTAAACTATGATAAAAGCCAAAATTACATATTTATTAGATGCATTTCAAGATGAGTGATATATACTGACTGATTATTTATAGCAAGACCTATCGATTAATGTTCACTTTTGGAGAACTTTTCTGATTGCCAATTTGCTTTCTCTATTAGATGCTTTATCACTTCTTTATAGAGTGCTTATTCTTTTTAAAATGTAGTCCACGAATAAATAGCTTTAGAGCCCAAACCATCATGACTGTAATCAGTTTAGGCTTCAATAATTTATGTTTTTGAATAGAAGAATGAGTTAAGGGTTAAAACTATGACATTTACTGTAGCCAGTGTTTGAAAAAGTTACCCTTTCACATGTGAGATTTTGGGTTAAGTCCCCTAGAATTTTTTTTTTCTTACTGGGTTTTGAACTCAGGACCTCTCATTTGTCAGGCAGACACTGTGCCTCTGAACTAGATTCCCAACCCCAAAGCCCCATGTTTTAATGAATATTTTGATCTAATTTTCCACTTGGTTGATTTTTAAAGTTCTTAGATCTGCCACTCATTGGCACGTGGGGGCTGTGAAATCTATACTGCTTGCAGACTGTAAAACTGATATTTTTATTGCTCTTAAAATCTTAGTATGAGATAATTAGAATATTTCCTGAAAATTAAACCAGTGATTCACTTTTCTGTATATTAAACTACATTGCATTGACTGTTCACTGCATCATAATTGAAAGAACTTAATTCTTTTTTTTTGCTATGTTTAATCTGTTTTTTTGTTCTTCTTTTTCTCAAGATTGAATTCCATTTTCCTTCTATGTATTTTTGTATTTTAAAAAGCAAAACAGAAAGAAGGGTAGAAATGATACAGAATTTCAAAACAAAGTAAGATAGATAACTATACCACTAATTCTGTTAGCTCATCAAAAAGAGTAGTTTGTGTTGTCATTATCTGATCATCTGATCATTTTTTTATGCCTAGATCTTATAACTTAAACAACTACTTCTAAGATCGCAATATGCAATATATTGACTAGTGTTGATTTCTTACTGTTTTTTTTTTAAAGACCTTAATTCTTGTAAAGTGTACTTCATGTGTTGTGTTGGAAGGTTGATACTAAATTTTTTTTTTTAAAGTCAGTCTCCATCAACTATCTGATGAAAACCCATGTAACACCTAGAATGCACAACTGTCCTGAAGGGCCCTAGTGGAAGAGATATTCGAGTTCTCATGACCACTTGTTGATCCTTTGGACAGCTGCCAGTATTTCCCAACAAACTAGAGCTTCTATCAGCACTATTGCTACCTCCCACCTTGCATCACTACTGTGTCCCTTCTGGCTCTTTCACCTCTTTCCTCCACTGAAGTAACAGAACTTTTCAAGTACTAAAGCTGTGCAAGGTTTTTCCAAATTACAGATATTCTTTTCTTTTTATGTTATACTTTGCTAAGATTCTGAAATAAAACTCTGCTCCAATACATTGGAAACTTTCCTTGTTACTTTTCCAACTCTGTTTACTACCAATACATAAACTTAAAAGAAGAGCTTATTTCCATGCTTCAGAAATGTGGATAGTGGTTCCTGGGATACAGAATAACAATATGTTCTATTCAGAATTACTCCTCTCCAGAGATAACTACATTTTTGTCCAAAGATTGTTTTTTGTGATCTTCCATCATAAGTTATGTTTTATTTTATTTTTTGAGGTAAAATACAATTTAATGTTTGTAGTATTTTGTTTCACAGACTTTGCAAGTCTAAAGCTGATGTTCTGATCATCTACTTAAAGGATAACTATACACAATATAGCATCAATGGGGGATCTCTTTCCGAAGGTAGTAGCCATTGTTAATTCCCTATTATCTTGTTTTGAAGTCCAGAGGTCCTTTCTTCTTCATTCAATTAGGATTTTAGTGGCTCCCCTTTTCAGATTGCCAAACTTGTTTGACATTCATTCATGGACATGGTTTACATTTCAGCTGGGCCTCAAACTATGGTTGATTTCATTCCTATGGTTGATTTTATTCCTCAGTTAGCTTATCAAAATTTTTGTTTATTGGGCCTTAGAAGATTAAAACATTTTATCCATTCCCTGTTTCATATGCATCCACAAACTCTGTATCTCCTTTCAGAAAATGGTCATTCATTTTTCTGGTGGTGTGTCTCTTTTAAAGTTGCTATTTTGGTCTGTTAAACCACTGACTTATGTCTCTTTGCAAAATTTGGGAAAGGAGTAGGAAGTAGTATTTCTTTCTCTCATGTTGTGGAAAACAACAAATAAAACTTCACTTCTATTCAAAGTCAAAGTTGCAAAATTTAATGGAACAAATAACTTTTATCATTCTAATAATTGTCCTAGGTTTGCTAGGAAAGTTAGAAAGACATTTCTGACCTAGTCTTATTATGCAAAATCATTTTGCTGTTTTCTCCAAACTAAACTCAAACTAAATTCTGTTGCTGGCTTGGAATATTATGATCTACAGTCTTGTTCTACTTCTTTCTATCCTTTATTTTTCTTTTTCCATCATTGGTGTTATATTTGTTGCACACATTTTGACAAACAACCTAATGTCACTGTGGTGAATTGATAAATGGTGGTCAACTTGTAACACCAGCTGAACTGAATCAGTGTGGAGCGGAGCATGGATGACCCACCTGAGGATTGTTACCAAGACAAAAAGGAAATTGAAAAGGAAGAGTTTAGTATTGTTAGTTCTTGTGTTGCCATTGGCTCTCCTGGAGGAGCTTGTTGAGCTCCTTTCCTGATATAAACTTGTCTATTCTTCTTATTCTGAGAAGAGCTCAGAATCTTGTCGTTCTTGAGAAATACTGTGGTTCACTTTGGGGGAGTTCTGATCTGATCTTTATTGCTTCCTGGCTCTGGAAAGCAAGATGGTATGCTGTTCAGTCTTCAGGAGAAGCTTATCATGATGGCTTCCTGATATGAACTCAACTGTTCTCATTGTTGGAGGAGCTCGGGACCTCATTGCTACTGAAGATGGCTATGGAACTTTTTGGGGGAGCTTTGGTTCTTACTTTGAGCATTGCTTCCTGGCTCCAGTACAGAGCCCTCAGCCTACTGGTACAGATTCTTCATCCTGCTGGCACAGACTTTCTGCCTTCCACTGCTGATCTTTGGTCTGCCCAGTGCAGATCCATGAAACAGACTTGCATGAGATATGGTCGTTGGGTCTAGGCCTCCAGTTGGACTCATGCAGAACATTGCCATAAGATCCAAGTCCTCAGCTGAATTTCTTGGGTATGTGGACAGATTTCCTGCACTTCTTATGTTTAACTCTTTGGGTGACTATCATCAAATAATATCATAAATTATGTGTCCTGTATACAATTGTTTTTCTTGAAATCCCTGACTACAACAATCACTGTGGTAGATTAGGGATAGCTTTAACTGAACACACAAAAGTCTCCATTGTTTTAGTGTACACAGGATTAAACTAGGCCTTCCAAGTCCATGGAAAGCAAAGATAGGGTAGTATGACTAAAGACTTAATGATCTTAACAGCAGACATGTTTATGTCTAGAAACAGTGCTACACATCAGACTTAAAATATATTCTTCTCATATTTGTGTGATCATGTTTCCTTGTACACATAAAAATATACAACATTGCCTTGGACTAGAGGTTGGTATTATGTCTGAGTTTTATATGTTGAAATGTAATAACTAAGGTAAGATTTGAAGAGTTGGGCCATTAGATTGTCACAGTGGAGCCCTTATCAATGAAGTTCATGTCCATTCAGGACCCCAGAGAACTCTCTTTGTACCACTATGTGAGATGCACCAGAAAGGTGGCTGTATATGAATCAGAAAATTGACATTCATCAGACATCAGATCTTCCAGTGTCTTCAGATTGGATTTCTCAACCTCCAATAAATACCACTATTCCTAACTCACTGTGTGAGTATATGCTATTTTGCTTCAGAAGCCCAAAAATAGACAAAAACAATCATGTAATTTCATTTTAACTACATCTATTTTTTTTACTAACCCTTAAAATTAACACATGATTTCTATATCAATAGAGATCCACTCAACTCCCTTCAGTTGCAACCTATTTAAAAATATGTATTCATCCATCTCTATCAGTTCATCTAAGGATTTCTATGAAAGGGATGCTCTGTGTAACAATCTTTAGGGCTTTGAAAGATTGTAGTGAAGTTTTTAAAATCTTGTTTCTTTATGAAATATGACTTCACTGTGTGATCCAGACTGTTCTTGAGTTCCTAGGCTCTAGTGAGTCTCCCAACTCATCCTGAGTGACTGGGACCAAAGGTTAGAGCCACCACCTTCAGAGTTCATGAGCAGTTTTAACTCCAAACTCCAACTCTATCCTCTCTTACCCGCTCACTCTTTCCGCATTAATAATGCAAATGTAAGTTGCATCTGGAAGATGATGTGGACAGATCTTTAAAAAATTCAAGAGAAAATGATAGGCATGTATTCAGTTTGGTATTGGATGTGTTCTGTGACATGGAATACTAACATTCATCAGTAAAAGTAACTGTTTTGTTTAATTGTTTTATTTCATTTCTGTTTTTAAAAAAATGGTGCAGGAGGTAGGAAAACTGAACTCAGCAAAATATTTAAAATAATGCTATCAAAAATAATATTCCAAATACAGTGTGGGTAAATATGAGTTTAAGAGCAATTAGTTTTTCAAAACTAGTCATAGTTAGAAAAGAATATGGAAATGTAAAATAGAATAGTAACTTTTATGTCATAGGCCATTTGTGCATAAAGGATAATAATTTGATGTGAATGACATACATAGGAAGCATGTTGAAGTGACTATATCATTTACAATTAGGGTTCCCAATACTTAAAATCAGCATGAGCTTTAAAAATTAATTTCAAAAAAAAAATTAATTTCAGCCCTTGAATTCCTATAAATTTGAAGTTTGTCTTGGTATTAAGCCAGGAAAAGCAGATTTTTAAGAGCTCACTTTTTATCTATCTGAATGAATTTACCTCTTGTTGGATACCAAACTGAAGATATATATATATATATATATATATATGACATTTTATATATATATGTATATATATATATACATATATATATAAAATGTCATTTTTGATGGATATTTATATGAGCTTTCCTTTTACTTCCTTGGCAGAAACTGTATGATAATTTGAGTTAAATCTTTTGAAAATAAGAAAATGGTATATAATTTTGTGTGCTATGTCTTAGAGCAGAACTAGTACATTGAATGAATCCTTTGTGGAGAAAGATATGACTCTGAACTCCAAATCACAAAAATATTTCTCAGTAATTAAAAGATAAAAATAAAACAGAAAGCATAAACCTTTAAAATTTATGTATATATTCATAGTATGTTTCCTAGAGTTATGGTCACAAACTTTCCATCTCTACCAAATTTCAGTAATAGAGTAGTCTGCTTTAAATTTCTTCTTTGCAAACACTTGGGATTTGTTCTGATAGCGTGGTCAATGTGCATTTATGTGGAACTTCTTCACAGCACAAATATAAATAAGCCTCTTTCAGAAGCCTTTACTGAAGAATGGAGAAATTGGCATATGGAGCAACTAGTATATAATAAATTGGACAATCTCTCTCTCTCTCTCTCTCATTATCTTATTATCCCGCTAAGAAATTAACACACACACATAGAGAAAAGTTCTACAAATTGATATTGTGCATAAATCAGTATTAATACTGCACAAAGGTAACTGTAGGAAAAAATCATAACAATTTTTATTACATTGTTTATATTAATTTCCCCCTAACACCTAACAGTCAGTTGCATGTAGATAGATGCAAAAGGAGACAGAATCCTCTCCAAGAGCACAAGGAACCTACATTTATTTGTAATTTAGAAAATAAATTTAACCACTAGAATAGTATTTGATAATAATAATATGAATAGTTAAAAAAGAGATCCAACAGGGAAGGAAGGTTACTCCCAGATAATAACCCAAGTCTTGAGCAAATGTCACCACATTTCCAAATCATTAGCAAATCTATCCAGATGACATGAACAAATTTGAAGATACTAAAATGAGCATAGGAAATCAAAAAGGTAAAATGAAATCTCAAGGACTGAACTATAGATAATAGAATTTCTATAATTTTCTTTGTGTGATTAATATAATATTAAGTTAATAAAATACCTTGAAATGTGAAGCAAAAAGGTTGTAATTTCAAGGTCAACCTGGGTTACTTAGTGTGAGTTTGTCTCAAAAAATTTTTTAAAAAGGCTGAAGATGTAGCTCAGTGGTGGAACACTTTCCTAGCAGGCAAAAGGCCCTGGGCTTACTGCACAGTTCTGCAAATAAAGTGTTTATGGATAAATACTTCCATATTAATGTAGTATATTTCTGTGATTATTTAAAATATTGAAAGCTATGCCTTTTGTATTACTACATTTACTGTTTATTAAAAGACTAGGACTTATCCTCATCAGGTACACTTCATGTCTTCTATACATACACCCAACAGTCAGTCATACAGCCCTTAGTATGTGTCAGAAACTTTCAAAACAGATTTGCAGAAAACTCAATCCTTAAAATAATATAACAAGTATATTCTATCATTATTTTCACTTTGCTGATGATAAATGTGAATTTAACTAACCTTTCCAAAACACATGGCTAATAGTATGCAACTGGAAATCCAATTTAGGAAGAGAATAAAATGAAGGAGAAAGAGAGGGAAGGAGGGAGGGAAGGAGAGAGACAGAGGGAGGAGAGAGGGAGGGACAGGGAGGGAGGGAGGGAGGGAAAGCAGGAGAGGGAGCCAGAGTGAGAGCAAGAGCAAGAGCCGGATATGTCTTTAGTCTTCTTGAGAATTGGCTTTTGGGAATTCTCAAGGCTTTCGGAAATTTGTCTGTCTGAGAAGACTGTGTGTCCCTGCCCTATTCAGTTGTCTCTAGGTGTTTAAATTGTAGCATTCTATGCTTATGCTAAGGGAATCCCTACGCATTACCTATGATTTATGGCATCAATCATCTCACCATCAGTCTTCGCAGAAGTGCGGCTATCCACACACGTACACATACACACAAAAGTGCACACACAGATGCACAAACAGTTTTCCAGGAGAAAAACACAATTCATAGTAACAAAATAGTGTGCAGTTGTACTCTTTTCACACTGTCATGCACTAGAAAAAGACTAAAGACCAAGGCCATTGCATAGACAATATGGAATTTTCACGTAGGAATTCCCGTATCATTCTTTAACTCCACAGGACTAGGTTATATGTTTGCTCTATATTCTTCCACAACACCTCTTACTAAGATTTGTTCCTTTAGGTTATACTGATTTGTCTCAAGCTTGTTTTATTGTCACTGACTAAGATCTTGAACTTGACCTTAAAGTCAAAGCTGGTGCATTATGCACCAGCATTATTATATGCACATTAGTCCTTATTAAGGAATTTAAAAAGTAGCTGAATACATCACTTTTATCCATAATGTATCAGTGAGAACTTAGACATATGGTTGACTGAAGCTGGGAACCATTGTCTTCCACTGTGTGGTGATGTGCTTTTCTCAAGCTGATACAGTGCTGTGCCAATTAATCTGAACTGTCAGTTTGGATGGTTAATCAATTCCAGGTGGGGGTGATTGGGTTGTAGTGTGCTCACCTCTCAGGGAACTGCTCCCTGATGCTCATAGCTGAATATGCAGTTAGAAGGCAGGACTTGGGTGAGTGGGGGCAGAACTGGGGGAGGCCTTTAGAGGACAGTTCTCTTGGTAGACGCTTTCCCTTCCCAGCCTTCTACTGCCATGAACCGAGTAGCATTGTTACACCATTCCCGGCCACCATGCTGTTCATTTCAAAAACAATACATGTTTATTTTTATGTTTTCTCCAGCTCTTTCCAGTAGAATATTCCTGCCTGGATGTTCTGTCTCATCTCAGACCCATGGCAACTGGACCAGCTGACTGTGGATTTAAAACTCAGATGATGAGCCAAACAAATAGGTTTTCTTTTTTTTAAATTGCAGACTTCAGGTATTTTGTTCTAGGAATAGGACAGCTAACCAACACAACTTTCATATAGTTCACTTTTACTGTGGAAAAGGAAAGCAAGGTTAGATGCAATGAACAAACTCATTCCCCTTCATGAACTTTCCACTGAATAACACATCTCAAGGAATCGTCCCATTCAAAAAGCTACCTTGAATTCAGTAAGCCTGGGTTACTTGACCCTGCTGTGTATTCTCAGAGCATCCTGCACTTACAAATGTTGCTAACACTTAGAATAATACTTATTCATCAGTATCTTCTCTAGCATCTGGTAGGTTTACAAACATTTACAGTTGAATATATGTATGAATGTATAAATAATTGAAGAACCTTTTCTTATTTCAGCTGAAGTGTAATATATGTTTACTCATTCCTACTTTTTTCTTTATTTGATTTCTCTTTGAGTGTTCTATTTCTTTTTTTTCCTCTTTCCTGTCTGTAATGTTAAATTACCATGCAGTAACATATATTAAAACTCAAAGCAGTGTTACAGTACATAGGTTAATGTTTGTTAATATTCATCATGGTCAAGTGTTAAATTGCACAATGCTGGTAAGATAAAATAGAAACAAAGTAAGTTTGAGGAATATAAAGTTATTGCATATATAGAGTCTTTACAATTATTGGAAAAATCAGCAATTTTGGCAAAGGGTTTCTCAAATTATTATTTATTAATTATTTGATTACTGTATTTAATGCTTTTATCATTAAGCATTCATTGAATGCCTAGTTTATGTCAAGTGCTTATCCTGTATTATATTTGCAGAGGTGATCTTCAATTTTTTTCATATATAGTGAGCTTTCCCAAGAAAATTTTATTAGCAGTTTGGGGAAATTAATAAAAAAGAAAACAAAAAGATACTCAAAATTCAAAATGATTTATCCTCAATTGGAAATTTATGGGTGTCACAATATTTCTTATTCAAAAAGATTCCCATCTTTTGGCATTAACAATAAATCAGAATTTTCATATTGCAGCAATTGTTTTATGGCTTTTGAAGCAACTGCAAAGGACAGCATTGACAGGCTTTCAAATATATCCCAGACCAAGACAATAAAAATAAATAGAAGAAAACAATATAATCTTTCTGACATTTCCATGAAAATTGAATGCTCTTCTTCTACAAACAGAGAGGAGCAGTTTCATTACTGAATGCCAAGGATCACATATCCATAAAATACCAAGAGATTTTGCATGTCATTCAATCACACAACTGACAGTCTTCAAGGAGAACAGCTTTTCAGAAATGGAATGGGATGCTTTACTAAGCTAATTAGCTAGCTCTTGAAGGTGATACTTGGACATTACTTATAGAATAATTCTTAAACCTACATATTCTTGCCATTATTTTATAATAAATCATGTTTCTCTTACTTCTTACTCTAATATTTATTTTGAATATGAAAATCCTGTTAAATGGAAATTTTTCTTGCACAGTAGGCCACTGATTTTTGCATAGTAGTAAATTTAACTTTTACTCTTAAATATTTAATTCTGTTTAGTGGACTATAGTTATCCCTATCATCATTACAAAACATTTGGTCTGTAGATCATCTCTGATAATCCATCATGGTAGAAATGACTTTAACATTCACTGTGCTGTTAAGAACATTACTCTGTTTATTCTATACTTTCTTAATCATAACACACACATACAAATTTGGCACATGAACAGTTTTTAGAAAAGAAGATTTGTGAAATGAAATGCAATAAATGAAAATGAAAATCATTGTACAATTGCCCATAGTCTTGTGTAATACTACCTATGTCAGAAGCAGTCAATATACACTTGGAAAATACAAAGAAAAATATAACAGTGCATCAACAAAAAATGAGCTTAAAGGTTCAGTTTAGATTCTTGAAAATGAAGTTGTATAATAAATGGCTACTTTACAGTAGGGCAAATGCTTTGGATGTACTTGTTCTGTTTGGTGTGTGTGTACAAGTTAGATTAGGTAGATAGGTAATAGATAAATAGATGAGATAGTAATGTCTGCTATTACCTAGACTACTAGCTTGTGGACCATTATCTTAAAAACTCATTTCTTCTCTATCACCCACATTGGATTTTTTAACATTTTTTTTTTCCGTACTGGGAATCAAACACATGATTTTGTGCTTGCCAGGCAGGCACTGTGCCACAAAACAACACTTAGTTGTTCTTCTATCCTGTGTTCTCATTTCTCTTTTTCCTGGTACAGTGCATGCTTCTGTTATTTCTTACACTAATTACTTCTGTGACTACTTAAGTCTTACATAAATTGTAAGATAAAGCTTTACCAATTTTTCTTCAATCTTGCTATTCCCGATCTATGTAGATTTCTACAACTGCATACTTTATTATTCCTGAATATATTTCCTTTACAATACTTTTGGACTATGTATTACAGTTACTCATCAACATGTTTGTCACTCATAGTAGTGAGTTCCTGAAGGTCTTGGAATATATTGTGATTCCTGTCAAAGTCTTGGTTCTCCAGAAAAACTCAACCAATAGTATTTGTGTGCATGTGTGTGCATGCGTGCATGTGTGTCTGTCTGTCTGTCTATTAGGAGAGTTTAGTGACTGACTCACAGAGTTGTAAAGACTATGGGATCAAAATCTGATGGGAGAGACAATCAGGATGAACATTTCTTGTAGAAACAGGAAGAGACAATGTGGTAGATAAAGTGTGGAAGGCATCTGCTGGAGAATTCCCTCTTGAATGGAGTAGGTTGACTTTTGGTTCTACTTGAGTCTTCTGATTAGATGAAACCCACTGGACATTATGGACAGCAATCTGTTCTATTTAAAGCTATTGATTTAAATACACCTCATTCAAAATTCCTTCACAAATACATTCAAAATAATGATATTTAACTGTAAAGATATATGAACTCTGTAAAGGCACTATGGCTCATTCAAGTTGACACATTAAATTAACTATCAGGTTCATGAGGGCATCCTCACTTTCTAATGAAATGCTTGACAAAGTTGATATTTAATACACATTAAACATAATAAAAAATTAAAGTAGCTAAGTTCTATTAAAGAAAAGCCTTTGTCCCTCTCGATCCAGAAGACAATAATTCTGCATTTGTAAGGAGAGAAGCAGAATAAAACAGTTATAAAGGGTTGAGTTATACATTTTATTAACAACAAGTTTGATTAATAAGAGACACATTGTCATTTTGTAGAGTGTAAACCACCAATTCAGTGAAGAGGAAGAGGAGGAAGAGGAGGAAAAGGAGGGGGAGGAGTATTTCAACCTGTGGCAAAATTGTACTCTTTTTTTTTTCCTGTTATGTGGATTGTGCCCAGGAAATTTGCACTGAGCTACACACAGACTCACAGACATACAGACTTTTTGCTGTTGTTTTCATCTTCTGCTGCCTTAAAATATTGCCCCTGTGCCATGCCATCCTGCTTTGGAGCCAACCGATTATGAACTGAAACCTCTACAAACAGTGAGTTAAGTAAACCGTTCCTTTCTTAATTTTGGGTGTCAGGTATTTTGTATTTTGAGAAAAGTAACCAAGACAGATGGTATAGAAGAATCAAGATAAATTACTGTCTTTGGTCTTCCTCAGTTCCTAATTTGACAGTTTAAATCAAGTCAGTTTCAGCGCTGTGCTGGGGAAATCTGCCCTACTTTTTTTTTTTTTTTTTTTTTTTTTTTGCGGCACTGGGGATTGAACTCACAACCTCGCGCCTGCCTCACAGGCGCTTAAGGCACCAAGCCAAACTCCCAGCCCTGCCCTACTTTTTCAGAGGCCTCCTGAAACTAGCACTGAGACTGACCACTGAAAAGTTGTACTATCAGTTTAATTGACCAAGACAATACAGTACTAAATATAAAGCCAAAATATATGTGATATGGGAATGTTTTATAACTTTTTGATCGACTTACAATGAACCTACAATCAAAGATATCCTGAAATACATAATGCTTCTTTTAATATCTCAAATGGAAGACCCACATTTTTCTGCTAAATTTAATTCTGCCAGACTTACCCCAATGGCAAGACTACAGTGACTGCTTTAGATACTAATTCTGTTACCCAACATGCTATGTCTTCTTTTGCTTGTTTTGTTTTGTGCAGGAGATTGAGCTCACAACCTCGCACTTGCCAGGCAGGTGCTTGTGCCACTGAGCTAAAGCCCCGGCCATGCTATGTCTTTTAGCTGTGTGTCATCTGCACTTTTGCTAAGTGCCTGTGTGAACTGGCATAACGTTCACAGAATAATCACAATGGTTTCCTTCAGTTCAAGATTTTTCCCCAACTTTATTTCCTAATGTTACCTAGACTTTGTCAAGTTTAACAGTTTGCTATATGCATTTTTATGACCTTCTTTGGACATAATTATTTCCCAGATAATTGAATGAATGGTAAATTGAGTATTTACATGCTTCTAGATGTAGATTACATAAATAAATACATCATTCATTTATAATGGTTAGGAATAATAATTCATTTCATCTTTAAAACAAACCTGTGTAGTAAAGATACTGTACTCTTACTCCCATTTCGCAAATTAGAAAATAAGAGGAGGATAGTGACTTGCACAAATCATGAAATTAAATAAATTGCAAAATATCTTTTGAATACAAGATACCATTTTTCCAGGGTCCTGTACATAATCACTACTCTTTGCTGATTTGTATACCATCTAATTGTTATACAGTTCATGTTCAAAAAGGAACTGTAAGTTATATTATTAAGAGAACTCTACTATGAATGAAACATACATTAATCATCCCCCTATAGTTCTACTTACTGGATCAATTACAAAGCCATTGGAATAAACTTTCTTTGTAATGTCCACAGCTTGTCCAGTTGTCAAATGCTTGGCTGATATCTACACATCAGTATCTATTGGTCCAGAACCTTTTAAAAATGGAAACTAGGCTAAATTGTTGTTAAAATACATTACATTAATATGGGAGTTTATATCTATTTTCATTTAAGTTTTCAGATACCTATAACATTAACTGGCACATTATAAGCACTGATGAATAGGTAAATTGGATATACTTTTAATTCCACAAAGGTTTTCTATTCATGTTCCTGGTATAAAAAGAATACACACACACACACACACGCACACACACACACCTGTATTGAGTATTATGCATGACACTAAGTTGAAACAAAAGTTCAAGTTTCAACATGTCAACATTTAAATTTTTAAATGTTAAGCAGACAAACATTTCAGTAACACAATAAAAGAAATAACATATAGACACTGGTTTGCACATTTGTCTTTATGAATTCTTATTGCTATTAAGGAATTCAAAGAGATTTTGTTTATGTAGGTTAAGTGTGTCAATATGATTCCCTAAGACATTAAAAGAAAATTTCAAGTATGTATTTGTCCACCTTTATGAAATAGGATATTCACCACAGTTAAACACAAATAATTTATTTAGCAAAACAAGCAAAATGTATTAATAAATACTATGAGTGATTTTTATTTCTTAAAATGTCTTTAATATGTATCATAATAGAAAGTTTCTGGATACTTATATTTGCCTTTGAATTTAATGCTTTGCAATATGTCGTTTGTGTTGAAATTTTAAAAAGTGGTTTTATACATACTCAAGGCTGAAAAAGAACAATATTCTATTCACATTTCAATCCCATTGTTATTCTTTAGTAGTACATCCAAAGTCAAGTGATAAACATTAAATGTTAGTAACAATGAAGAATGCGAAGAGAGTAGCAGTAAACTGTTTATATCCCTTTATACTTCTATCTATCGGTATACTTTGCGCTTTAATGGATATTTTACATAGGCACGCTTGAGACGCATCCTTTAAAAGTTACCAGTTCAGCTTGTAATTCAGATTTTCTAAATATTTGCTTGTTTCAAACAATAATAAAAAGTAATATCTGTACTATTATTTCAGCAGAATAGTCTTTGAATGTCAGAAAACTGTTAATTTTATAGTGGTGAAATGTAATTTTCCCAAAATTCTAAGTTTTGCCTGGAATTTCTAATCTTACTATTGGCAGCAAATACCATTACTTGTTTTTATTCATTAGCTTTTCACAAAATAGCTTTTTTGTTTTAAAAAAAGAAATTATTACTATGTATTTATTGCATTGATCTTGGTGGCCTGGTATTTAGCCATATTACATCTTGATGACATCCACTCCCTTTTTTCAAAATATCTTCTAAATACTGAATTCCAAAATAGTCACTTCTGTACACTAATAGCTCTTCTAGGTTAAAATGATCCTTCAGTAGAAACTCAGCTAGTTCTACGAACAAGTCTACTTGCACATGACTTCTTCAAGGTATCCATCAAACTTTGGTGGTGTTATAGAGAACTGAGTTAGATAAAAATATACGCAATCAGACAGGGCTAGGTCCTCAAAGGAGCCAATGCAGAAGCCCAGATACCTTGCAACTGTGGCAGAGACAGACACTTCCTGCTGTGGGCCAGGCCTCAAGACAAAAGATCAAACAAATGCCCCCACATCCTAAGGATTGATATTCTAAATAGGTCTCTACCATCCTGAAAAAGCCAGGAGTCACCATTCCAACTCTGTGCTGGAAGAGTCATTGCTCTTTAAACATGCCTGCTTGCTACATGACTCGCTTTCCCTTTTGTTTCTGATTTAATTGATTTTACCTGAGCAATTAATCTTATTGGTTAACCATAGTTCTGTCCCACCTTATGCCCACCTTGAGAGTTCCCAGGTTTTCCCCACCTTGGACCTGTGTCACCTTGTGCTTTTACTCTATAAAAGTCCCTAGAAAGATAAGAGTCTTTGGCAACCCACTCAGGAACCCTTCTGTCTCTTTCTCAATAAATATAACCTGGCCTGGCAAGTGTGAGTTTGTGAGTTCAATCCCTGGTACCAAAAAAATGAATAAATAAAAAATGGTAAAAAACCATAAATATATTCTGCTCTTAACCTCCGTTGTTCCAAAAATTAATTCTTCAATTTTAGAGAGCACAAACTCAGACATATAGTAGGTTGAGAGTTTCATTTCCCTGTATCAGTGGGAAGCAGAAGTATTCTAAGTGAATTTCCTGTTAGTCACAGGAAATATAAAACAGATTTTTTTCAAAGTTAATATGTAATAAAACTGATTGTGATAGCATTTTCTTGTTTATGGTTGTGTCAAAGATGTACCCAATAACTATTTGTACAATTTAAATCTGCTGCCTTGATTATTCCTAAACAATCAGCTGTTTTATCCACTACTTTTTAACATCAGTGCAAATTGGAAAACAGGTGTGGAGACTGTATCATGAGTATCAGTAAAGTCATTCAAAACTAAATACTTCTGTACCACTTTTATTGTTGTCATTTATGAACATAAGATAAACTTCCTCAAATGTCACTGGTACTTATAGTGTACAAGGTCTGGCATTAAGGCCCAAGTAATGTATGTACCTTGACATCTAGTGAAACCAGGAATATGGCTAACTACAAGTTCCCCTCCATTTTGGTCCCCATGGATAAGGCCCTACCATGAATAATCCTTCTTATCAAAGGTTCAGGCACAGTTCTATGTAATCCTGAGTAATAAGTTTGATTCTCTGCAGCATGTGAAATTATTCAATAAAGCCAAATATATCTTCTCATCAAAGCCTGGGGTCACTCTAATGCTTGGTACTGTAAAGCCTGCCCCCAAAGCTGCTGGTTGCTCACTCTAGTCCCAAATGGAAACCCAAGTAGCCTTGCATAGGATGCAGGGACCTCTTCACTAGAGATGTGCATATATATGAGTAATGAACTGCATTGAACTTAGCCTGTCCAGTATCAGGTGTCATGGATTTGACCATCCCCTACCTGCTGTGATGGGAATTCCTCCACCATCAATAGGCAGGTAGAAGGAAATTAACACAGGAGACAGATATATGTAAGCAAATTAACAAGTTAGTTATACCTACAGGTTTGTAAAGCAAGAGTGTAATTCTGCAGATACCATATGAATTCAGGCTTCATACTTGCAGCTATACAATAGTTTTGTTACTATACAGTTGGAAATCAGAACTGTCTCAATTTTCATTTTCTGTTATTTCATCCCTGGAGCTATTAGTGTTGTCAGATGTTTACAGCTTTGTTAGTCACTCAAGTATCACATGAATCTCTAAGGCTGAAGCAATATCACTTATGTTAAAAAGCAATTCTTCAGAAGTTTTTTAATTTCTAGTTTTAAAAGTTGTAACAAGTTTTGGCTTTTAAATGACAGTACTCATGTTAAGATAGTAAACTCATGTTTTTATTCTGAATGATCAAGTTCAGAAGTATACTAAAAATTAACTGGCACTGTAATATTATTTAACGAGGTCTTATTACCTAAGGCACCATAGGTAAGATAATAGATTTTGTTATGTCTTTCATTTCTTATTTGAAGTTTTTCCCAATTTTTTGCATAGATTTTCTTCCATCTGTTAGAAAGTTCTCTGAATTCCAGTTTTATATTTTTAAAGCACATTTAGATGAAAGCAGCAGAGTTTTCATTTGAATAATCAAATCTTTACTCCCCTCTTTCTAAGTCATTAATTTAAGATTAAATATACAAAAGTTTATTCCTTTTATTTTAGAATATAAAATAGCATAATTCTAATATAGTTATAAAAATTAAAATTTCTAAAAAATTTTTAAGAATTAAAATTGTATTGCAAAAGAAGACAATAATGTGCAATTATATCTTGTTTCACTGAGTTAGAAGGAAAAGTAAGATTTTTAATATAACAATTTAGGAATCAATTTAGCAACAGAAGTAAAAGATTTATACATTGAAAATTAAAGTACTCTGAAAAAAGAAATTGAAGAGGAATTCAGAAAATGGAAAGATATCCCTTGCTCATGTATAGGAAGAACCAACATAGTGAAGATGACCATACTCCCAAAACTGTTATACACATTTAATGCAATCCCAATCAAAATACCATTAGCACAACTCACAGATTTAGAAAAAACACTCTGAAAATTCATCTGGAACCAGAAAAGACCTAGAATATCACAGGCAATTCTGGGCAACAAAGACAAGACAGGAGTCATCACAATCCCTGACCTTAAATTGTACTACAGAGCTGCTATAATAAAATCAGCATGGTACTGGCAAAAAAACAGAGCCTAAGATCAATGGAACATAATGGAATATATAGCCACAACTACAAACACACTCAGCCACCTTATTTTTGACAAAGGGGCCAAATAAGTTTATGGGAAGAAAGATAGCTTCTCTAATAAGTGTGCTGGAAAAATTGACTTTCTGTATGTTGAAGACTTAAATAAGAGCCATGTTTATCACAATGCACTAAAACTGAAGTCAAAATGGATCAAAAATCTAAATATTAAGACAGAAACACTAAATCTACTGGAAAACAAAATAGATAGAAATCTCTAGGATATAGAGGTAAGCAGATTTCATGAAAAAACAAAACTGCACAGGAAATACTTCTAAGAATCAACAAATTGGATCTCATCTTATTAAAGAAATCGGCAACAGAGTAAAAAGAAAACCCACAGATGGGAAAAAGACTTTTGCCAACTATCACTCTGACAAAGGACTTACATCTAGAGTGTACAAGGATTTGAAAAAAGTCACGCCCCCACCAAATTTAAAGACCCAGTTCAAAAATGGGCATCTGAGATGAATTCACAATTCTCAGATGAAGAAATACAAATGGCAAATAAATATATGAAAAAATGTTCAGCATCACTGGTCACTCAAGAAATGCAAATTAGAACAACACTGAGATGCCATCTCACTCCAGAAAGAATGGTGAGCATCAAGAAATCAATGAACAACAAATGCTGAAGGGACTGTGGAGAAAAAGGAACACTTCCATATTGTTGGTGGAAGTATAGCCTGGTAAAAGCACTGTGGAAATCAGTGTGGATATTCCTCAAAAAACTAGGATTACAGGTTCCATTCAACCCAGCTATTCCCCTTCTGGGTATTTTTGCAGAAGAATTTAAAACATCACACCACAGCGATACATGTGCACTCATGTTTATAGCAGCACAGTTTGTAATAGCTACATCTTGGAAACAAGCCAAATGCTCATCAACAGCAGAATGGATAAAAAAGATGTGGTATTTTTATACAATAGAGTACTACTCAGGTATAAAGAAGGATAAACTCGAAGTTTTTATAGATAAATGGATGGAACTAGAGACCATACTTGTAAGTGAAATAAATCAGACTCACATATGTAAACACTGTATTGTCTCACTAGTGCAAAAAGCTGAAAGTAAATAAGATCCAAAAGTTACAATAGGTGTAGTGAAATGAAAAGAAACTGCTCAAAGGGAAATCGCATTGTTTGATCAATTTTGCATGTCTGTGTCTGATAACCTGAGCAACTATTTTGAAGATGACATCAAGAAATAAATGAATAACAAGTATAATATAACAACCATTGTTAAATTCCTATCATCTTATTTTGAAATCCTGTATCACTATTTTATTGTTTTTGCCATCTTTTGGCTTTCATTGTTTATTTTTTGTTTGCTTGATTGATTTCTAATTTTTCTGTGCTTTTTTTCTCTTTAAAATAAAAAATAACAATTTATCAGATGACAATGTGTTTACAGTTTTATAGCATATATAAAACAAGCCGAAGTGCTAAAAATAGAATAAGTCCATTTTTAGGTACGTGCACACTTATTTACTGCATCTCCCACCATAGATATTATTAAACAATATATAAGTACATATTCCATCAACAGTTGGAGCAGAGATGGCATCAATCTTCTTAGAGTCTCTGAATGTTGTACCATTTCCTCACTAGAAAGCAAGAATGAAAAAGGTAATAATATGAAAATAACACCACACAAATAGTTCTGGAGATTTCAAACCTGCAAAAACAGACTGGGTTATCTTCTCTTTCCCAAACAGTAAAGTAAGTTTTATCAATGCAATATAAGTTTTAAAAGATTTGGGGCCAAAGAATTTCAGCTTCAAGTTATTCTCACATTTCTTCATTCTTTTCATTTTAATAATAAATACTCTATCTTTCTACATTCCAAACAACATCTTTATTCATCAGGCCATTATAGAAATAGTAAAAACAACGATTAAAATCATCTTCATTTTCCTTCATAATGTGTATGTATATTGTAGCAGAAAGTGACCCCCACAAACCAGCCAGTATACTTCAGTTTGTTACTTGCCCAGGTAATAGTTCCTGTTCTAGTTCAGGTTACTCTGTCCCTTAGAAACTGCTGGTCACTGTGATGCATAGTCGGTAATTATCATGTGTATTGTATAAACCAATCCCCAACTGACAAGCCATTCTGCCTCTATACTCCCTCCTTGATTATCTCATATAAGGCCTAGGCCACCAGAGTTTGGGGCCTGATGTTCCAGCAGTGATCCCTGTCAGTACCCCTTGATGTAAATAAATCTGCCTCCAAATCATGGGTGTCATTTTGATGTTTCTGCTTGCCATTGCATATGTAATTAAACATGTATTGGGTTATTTACCTATCATATGACCTTAATTAATTGAGAAATTAATTATTTTTGACCCATAAAAATTTGGACAAATCTATGCTATATAATCTTCCTTAAAAAATCAAAAGTTTAAGATGCTGTGTTGTGTGATATCTACTAAGGTCTCTGTCACTATTTGAAAATGACAGAAGACAAATTTTTGCTACTAGGCAAAATCCAGTAGGTCACTCCATTACAACAAGTATGGGAAAAAAAGAATAGTCTAGTTATGGTTAGAGATTTTCAGGGAAAGTTAAAAACATAATCACCAGTGCCATTTCCTCCGGAAATATTTAATCATCTGTCCATCATCTAAAGATCACTGCTGGAGATCTAAAGACTGTTGCTGGATGAAAGAAAAATCAGTAGAAAATATTGTTAGTACTGGGGAGATAGTAGAATGTTTGAAATTTTGCAGAGTGGAGAACTAAACTTAATTTTCCAAGATCATTGTAAACTTTTTTGTTCTGTTGTTTTTCACAAAAGATTATTACAACATTTATTCATAATGCATTCAAGATAACAAAGATGAATCTTAAAAGGAGCCAGTGAAGAAAGACAACCTTCAGAAACCACAAGACAGACTGCTAATTTTTTAAATAGAAATAATAGAAAATAGAGTGGAAGAGTACCTTCACAGTTCTGAAAGTAAACGACAGCTATAATAGTTTAATGACTGCATTACTAAACTTCCAAGATAGTAAAGAAATTATATTTTTCAGAGAACTGTCAAACAATAACTGAGATAATTGTTTTATGATTATACTTTAAACCTGAATAGACATTCCAGATAGCAATACAAAATGTAAGAAGAAATAAAGAATACTAGAAAAGGTAAAAAGATGGAAAAGAATAAATAAGTATGGATTATATCAAGCAAGAATTAAATAATATAATTTAATTTGCATATAAAACAAAAATATATAAGAATAATAGGACAAATTTAAGGGAAGAATAAACTGAAAAAATTGAATTGTCTTCCAGTACCAGATAAATTGTATATGAAATAATTTGTATTAGAGTTTTATAAGTGAAAGGTGAATTCCAAGATCTCTAGGATCTAAGACTTTCAGCATAATTGCTGTACATTCTTTTGCATTCAAACATGTTGAGAGAAGTACTTAGGTCTCAAACAAGCAAATATGGGGAAAATATAAAACAGATATGTATGCTGTAAACAAAATTTAAGCCTAAGTAGATTTTAAACCCATCACATCAGTAATTTCATTAGAAATAAATGCACTGGAGTTCAAACACTTGTGTACTATTTTACAAAATTAAAAATGTCATGGTTCTGGTGAAAAATGACTGATAGTTTCTCAAAATTGCAAAATAACACTGTAACCACCCAGCAATTCAGAAATTATTCAGAAATTGGCAGAAGCATCTCAAATATATGTACATCCACGTTCTTAACATCATTATTCACAACTGTCCATTCATAGATGACTAGATAAGCAAAATGTGGTATATTCATATAATGGAATATTATTCAGTCTTGAGAAGAAAGGAAGTACTAGCCCATTTCACAGAGTAGATGAATCTTGAAGATGCTGTAAAGTGAAATAAGCCAGTCATAGAAACATAAGTACTGTATGTGTCCACTTAATGAGGTCAAATTTATAAATAGAGTAAACAGAGTGGTGGCTGCCAATGTCTGGAAAGAGGAGAGAACAGAAGTTATTTAATGGATACAGAACTGTGTATTTAAAATGGTTCACGTAGTAACTTGTATTGCATGTATTTACCACAATGAAAAAATAATAAATACGGTGCCTCAGATGGAAGTTTAAAATCTGCAGGCTTGACTTTATAAAAGTATATACTATCAAGTACTGAAACTGTACACATTTTGCATAAAAGAGTTCAAAATTTTTAAAATTAAAAACAAAAAACATAAAAAGAAAAGAAAACTTACATAGATACTCAAAAAATAATTCAGTGGGAAGAGATACAGTCTTGATTTTGCAGGCATAGAATAACAGATACAATATGTGGAAAGTGTCTGTTACAATAATAAAAAGTAAAACAATTCACAACTGTAGTAGATATTAAAATAATTACTTCATAGTAAAAATGATCATATTACAGTGATTAATGCATACCCATATTTATTAGCAGCAAACCGTTATTTGCTAAATCTTGCCAGTGCTTATATGTCCTTCAACAAATGTGTGGTTAAGGAGAATGTGGTACATTTGCATAATGGAGTACTACTCAGCTGTAAAGAACAGAAATCTGAATCATTTTTAGGAAAATGGATGCACCTTTGGAACTATAATGCTAAGAGAAATACATAGGAGAAGACTAAATACTGCATGATTTCTTTTACAAAAAAAAAATAATTTTTTCAATAATTATAGAAGGAATTGATGAAGTCAATAAGGATATATAGCACTTAAAATAACCTACTTGGTACAATACTTCACACAATAATAGTAAGAAATCTTTAAAAATTTAAGAAAAACTTTAAGAAAATTAAGAAATGATATACATTGCATAGCACCGATCATGAAAATTTAGATACACATACATACATAAAATGTATTTTTAATATAAATATATCTCTAGGACATACTAAAATAACTGTCAAAGAAAAAAAGAACATGTTGGTTAAGTATAAAAAGAGTTAAAAAAAAGTAATGAAATAAAGCACATTAATGGCTCTATGAAGTAGTGATCAGGTTAAATATCACCAAAAGTCTTGGTAATCAACTGTTGAGTTAGGAAATCTCTTGCTGGTCTCTTGTGTGGTTATAAAATGTCTAGATGCTAAGTGAACAGGAATCAAGGAGAGGCAATCAAAAATGCTAGAGATCTAAAGGAAAATGTTTATACTCTCTATCATTATCTATCTATCTACCTAGCTAGCTAGCTAGCTATCATTTATCTATCTATTTTTATTTTTTCAAGATAGGTTCTCACTATGTAGTTCAGGCTGTCTTTGAACTCACTATGTAGCCCAGGCTAGCCTCAAATTTGTGGTGATCTTCTTGCCTCTGTCTTGAGTGCTTGGAAAAATTGCTATCAATATTTTTTAAAAAGTTTTCTGCTTTCCCTGAAATGTCTGCTGGCCTTTGGACTCCTATGTGATGGAGAGAAAACCTATGCCCATCATCTTGAAGACATTATATTTTGGATGTTTTACCTCACTCCTGAGCCTGTATTCAAAATAATAAGGAAGAATCTGTGCGAAGAGCCAGAGGTGAAAAGCAAGAACCATTCACTGAAGGTTTCAGTATTAGGACTGCACCCACAGTCTCATTCTAGATCTGGAATGCTTTTCTTTCCTTTGAAATAACTAATGCAGCTTTTGCTTTGTTGATTCTTTTCCACTTCCAGTGATCTTTCCACCTCCATGTTCAAACATCAAATTAGTTTGCACACATGAGTATTCGTAACATCTTAGAAATATAATATGCACTTTATGTCTTCTATTTTGTGTCGAATACATGCTCTCATGTTAATTATGAAGTTAATAAGGCTTTCCTTTTCAAGTGCCCATTTGTAGATCTTTTCAAGTCTTTGGGAAGAGGCTTATCAAGTGTTCATATAGTTTTAAACAGGAGTTCTCGAATCGTAAAACTGTTAAGAAAATTAGAATCTTCCCTCCTTTCATTACATGTCTTGAACACACTGAAACAAATCCATTTTTTGCATCTCTTTGTATTGGGCACCAAAACTTGTTGTTCTTAAGTTTAGGTAGTTTTACAGTCCTGCTTGGATTCCTGATACTTTTCTATCATTTCTCCCTTGTGTACTTCACAAAACAAGTTCCTATTCTCTCAAAAGTATATACCCCAGAAAACTGAAAACTTGGTACATTGAAGCATTTGATTTTTCTAAAGTAAACCAAATGCACTTAATTTATGAAAAAAACCTCACAAATATATATTTAGCTTCATTATTAGTCTGTGAACACGGATGTTTAATGATCATTCCATTGCACAAGGTAATTTCTCAGTATTGCATCAACTGCTTTCTTGTTTCCTACCTCACACCTGCCTCTCTCATACATTGCTTTACTTAAAAACTATATGTAAATAATGAATCTATTTCACTACTGTCAAATGTGTGCAACTATTTACACATGGGTGTGAAATTTACCTTTCTTCTTATTCCAATGGAAATATTCAATTTCTAGTGATTTGGTTTCTGCACATACTCATCGTCCTTCTGTATGACCAAATTTTGTATCTCTACTGAATAATTCCAACAAATTCACCTTCATTAAAGGCATCTCCATTTTCTAAAAGTAAAACTCTTTCCTTTGAATTACACCTTTTTCTCACTATTGTCTTTCTCATTTTCTTATTGGATATCCTTTGTAGTGTTACTGAAATGACAGGTTTGTGTCTCATGGTGATGAAGAAAGAAAGCATGGATGCAGGGAGTAGAGTGTAAGCAAATTTATTTAAGAGATATAATAGCAAGGAAGCAGAGTTGCTGTCCATTCAGGATCTGGAGCAAGACACACAAGAAAGAACTCTGTCTAGGGGTTTTCAAGGGATTTATGAAGAGCTCAGACAATTGTATAAACAATATGATCTCTGCCCTCTAAGAGATTACATACATTTAAGGATTCAATCTATGCAGTATTCACACCATGTCCATGTAGGGCCTGTGTATCCTTGAGCCAATGGCCTATCTGATCTTGCTCTAATCATCTCTGCAGAGGTCCCTGATTCCTGCGGGACATCTGACAGGTGCATGGAGGGTGATGACTCAGAACACTCCATTGCAGGCTGCATGACTCCAATTTGGGACCCCTGTCCTTACTGCCTAGTAGAATCTTAACTCCTATCTTAGTATCACATCCTTTGTTAAAGAATTCATCAATTCCTCAGTTATATGAAATGCTTCTCTAGTCAAATTCCCTATACATTCTTGTACATATTTCTTTCTAGTTCTGGATTCTGTGACTTTTCGATTACGAATGTTTTATCAGTACAACTTTATAGTATGTATTGATGTCTGATCATGAATGGGAGTCTAGCCTAGCCCAGTGGTTTATCAATAAGAAACAAGAGGCTAGATTCAAAACTGACTATCTATATGTTAACCACTGTATAATCTTGATGCAGGAATATTTATTACTCAGTTTGCTTATATGAAAATTGAGTTAATGACCATCCTATCTAAGATTCTAGGAAAGAATGAACATATTTTTTAAGTATTAACATTAATGAGTATTACCATCATTGTTATTGTCTTGACAAAGTTTTGGTTTTTACTTTCCATATGAATATTGGAAGACTGATTTTTCATTAAAATTTTTTTGTGATATATCACAGTCAGTGTTTAGTAAACTTTAGTATGATTATGGAATTATTAGCCAATATTGAATCATGTACTAAACTGTGACATTAGTTTCTTGTTTATTCAATTACTTGGTTTTCCTTCAGTTACCATCTGTCTATCTAAATTTTTTGTTAAAATCTCTATTTTCCTTCAAAATAATGTCTCCTAATTTCATGATGTCTGATTTTGATAATTTCAAATATGAATTAATATATTTAATATTCTTTTACTTTGCCAAATTTCCCCTAGAATCTTCCATTTTCTCCATTCCTATTCTAATTATTGATTTTCTAGGCATATAAGCAAACTTCATATATGAATTCCCTTCACCATACCACAGGAAGTCTTGTCATATGTCCTGTGTTTGGATACACTTTTTGCTCACTCTCATGATTTTCCTTTCCTTGGTCAGCAACTTTATTTTAACCAAGTATATCTGTTTCGGTTTATACTTTGTGTCAACTTGAGAAGTCTAGAAACTTAATTAAGTAACTCAGCAGCTCTACATCCTGGGGTGTAGAGCACAAGCAGTTACCTGTTCATTGTGTCAATTTGAGAAGGACAGAAGTTTAACTAAGAGACTCAGCAGGGAGCCAGGGTTCTTACTTTGTAAATATCCTCTTCCTATGCAAAGAAAGGCAAGGATATTTGTGCATGCTATACCCACTCTGGGGTGGGGGGGTGTCCTGTGTACAATATAAGGGAGGAGAAGAGGCTTGCTCTTGCCCCTTTTACTCTGGCTGCTTTTGCTCTGCTGCTGCCTTGAAGTGTTGTCCCAGTTCCATGCCACCCTGCCTTGGAGCCAGCTGATTATGAACTGAAACCTCCGAGAACTGTAAGCTAAATAAACCTTTCCTTCCCTAATTTTGGTCATCAGGTATTTTGTCTTGGCAACAAGTGAAAAGTAACCAAGACAGAATTTGGTACTGGGAGTGGGTCATTGCTGTGACTAAACCTGAACGTGTGGTTCAAGAGCCTTTGGAAATGGCTTGTGGGAAGAGTTTGGAAAGGTTCAGAGGTGTTGCCTGAATGTAGAGAGCTGGAACAGCTTAGGCTGTTCTGTATGGGAGATTCTGGTCAGAGCTCAGGAGACCAGAAGGCTGATAGGAAGCCTGCCAGTAAAGACCAGGCTCAGGAGGTTTCTGCTGGAAAGAAGGACTGCATTGGTTATTGGACTCCACACGATGTGTGTTTTGGCTTGGCAGAACTCATGCATTTTGCTCACGTCCAGAGACTTTGCCTAAGACTGAGATTAAGGGTGATGGACTGATTAATCTCACAAAGCAAATTTCAAGGCAGTGAAATGTTGAAGCGGTGGCCTGGCTATTGTTGGGGCCTTTTAGTCAGATTTATGTTGGGAATCTAGAGTAAAGAGCCCAGCAGGATGATTTAAAACCTTGTGAGTTTGGCCAGAAAGCTGTGTACTGTAAAGTTAGAGCTGAGGTCTCAATTGCTGAGAAGGTACAGAATAAAAAAGATGGCTTGCCAGCATCATGGGAAAAGGCAGCTGGTCCCCATGCTTTGTAGCCTCAAAACTGCAAAAATGAAAGACTTTGCTTGGAGGAGAAAGCCTCAGAGTGTCATGTTTCAGAATGGCGGTGGTGGCTGCACCAGGTTCTAGAATGGAGACAGCATAGAGAATCTGTTCCTCAGAATCAGGTTCAAAGTGCCCAGTGATCCAGGCACTTGACCCCTACAGCCAAGAGAGAGGAGAGCCTGGCTATTGCTCTAGCTGGCAGCAGACCTTGGAATTATCCATGTGGTACAGTTTCTGAGATTATAAAGGCTTCTGCCTTGATTTCAGAAGGCCTGGGAGCCCAGGCAATGTGCACCTGAGAGGCCAATGTGTAAAAGCTCTAAGTGTGAAGCCAAAAGTGCAATGGAGAACTCAGAAGTTTATAAAAGCCAGGAACATGGATCATTTAGGAAAAACTGCAATGAGGGAGCAAAGTCAGCCCAAGAGAGAAGCTGTGGGAGCTAAAACCACCAGAAGTGCCATGGAGGTGGAACCACACAAACCCTTTGGAGCTCACAATTTGCCACTGATTGTCTCAAATGGTTCACATGGAACTACAGAATGTAGTGTTTGTCCTGCTGGATTTTGGTCTTGCTTTGGTTCCAATACTTGGTATTCCCCTGTTTGTAACTTTTGGAATGGTAATGTTTATCTTGTGCCTGTATATGTTGGAAGTATTTAACCTCTTTTTCATTTGTACAGAGGGTTACAGTTAAGGGTTTGCCATAGACCTTGGAGGAGATTTGAGACTTGGACTTTTCAGCAATGTTGAACTGCTGGCAACTCTTGCAGATGGACTAAATGCCTTTTGCATAAAGGGATATGCCTGAGTCTTTGGGGGGTCCAAGGACAAAATGTTGTTTCTAATGTAATACAATGTTGATAGACTTAATGCTGGTTCCTAAGGATTGTTAAGATGTGTTATAATGTTCAAGTTGCAAAATGGCAAGAATAAGCATGGCTTTGTATCCAGAGACTGATTTTAAGAAATGTGTCTGATTGCCAAGTTGGCAAGGGGAAGATTCTTATGGTTTATACATTGTGTCAACTTGAGAAGTCTAGAAGCTTAATTAAGTAACTCAGCAGCTCTACATCCTCGGGTATATAGCACAAGCAGTTGCCTGTTCATTGTGTCAATTTGAGAAGGTCAGAAGTTTAACTAAGAGACTCAGCAGGGAGCCAGGGTCCTTACTTTGTAAACATCCTCGCCCTGTGCAAAGGAAGGCAAGGATATTTGTGAATGCTACACCCACCCTGGTTGGGGGGGGGTCCTGTGTACAATATAAGGGAGGAGAAGAGGCTTGCTCTTGCCCCTTTTACTCTGGCTGCTTTTGGTTGGGTGCCGCTTTGAAGTGCTGCCCCAGTTCCATGCCAACCTGCCTTGGAGCCAGCTGATTATGAACTGAAACCTCCAAGAACTGTTAGCTAAATAAACCTTTTCTTCCCTAATTTTGGGCATCAGGTATTTTGTCTTGGCAGTGAGTGAAAAGTAACCAAGACAATATCTTACAGTTGCTTTCAAAGAAATATATGACATGAAAATACATTGAACATCATAACTGACAGTTGGTTAGGTCGAAAAAATGTACCTTTGAAAGAGTTCCTCATAATTTTGAAGACCTTGCCCCATATTTTTAGCTTTTAGTATTCCTTTAATAAACTTGATACCTACCTGATCTTTAAGCTGTGCCTTTTTCCTATTTTATTCCTCTGAAAATGAATTTTTTTATTATTTCAAATGTAAATGTATTCTTTTCATTATCTCAAAATTCCTATTCCTTGGCCCTGTTAAACTTTCTCACATTCTTCTTTTGTCAAGTCAGATTTGCTTAACTATAATGCACATATAATCACATTTACCTTTTTATGTGAAAGATCTGATAAGGTTGACAAATGTATTCCGTTGTATAACCACTATAAATATTGTTATAGGATAATTGTATCAGTCGGCTACATTTTCCTTACAACAGTTTCCTCAATAAACTTTATGACACACATAGATGAACACCTCACCCCTGACACACTAATCTCATCTCTGTTCTTGTAGATCTTCTGTTTTCAGAAGGTCATATGAATAGCTCATCTGGTGTGTAATCTTTTGGGTCTGTTTTCTTTCCCTTCACAGCTATTAAGGCAGCATCAGTTATGTGACAATATCAGTAGTCTGTTTTCTTTTTAGCTAATAGAAGTCCAATGTTTCCTTTAAAGGGGATTTAATTTGTCTCCAGTTTGAATAATTATATATTATTCTGATAAACATATTAAAGTATAAACATATGGCCATATGTTTTCATTGATTTCATTCCTTTTATGACTTTTATTAGTGTTTTCAGTGTGTAAATATTATATGGATTATAGGAAATTGGTACATGTACATTGTACATTTCAACTCTTTCATTCCTTCCTCTTCACTTTTATTTTCCTAATATCAGATTCACTTGTCTATCTCATAAGAACTTATAAAGTCAATTATCATATTTACAGACTTAAAAACAGACTGATAGGCCAAAAAATCATAAAACACATTAGACAATAGTATTAAGTCAAAGTTCACTTTTAGATACATTTTCAATAGTAGATTCCAATAACACTTTCATTCTCATTCTCTCTTCCTTTCTCTTTCTCTGTGTCTTATATTTCATTAATTTCTTGAGAAATACTGAGGAGTGAGTGGGTTGCCTGCTTTGTATGGTACATGTGTGTTTAATTTCACAAGAATAGAACAAGCTGTTTTCCAACTTGCTGCTCCATTTGCATTTCATAAACATCCATTCCAACATTTGGAATGTGTTTATTTATTTTTAACTTAGTGATATATAGTGATATGCTATTGTGGTTTTAATTTACATTTTACAAATGAATACTGAGCAGTTTTCAAGCACTCATTTTCATATGTGTTCTCTGGTAAACTGGTTTTTCAAAATTTTACTCCATTTTGATTTGGATATTAGCTATCTTGACTTTGAATTTTAAGAATTCTTTATAATTAAAGTGAAACTTGTTGTCCAGTTCATGATTCATAAATAGCTGTGCCCTGTCTGTAGCTTGCTTTCATTTTCTTAACAGAATCTTTCAAAGAACAGAAGTTTCACCTTTGACAAAGCTTATCATTTTTTGTGATCCATGCCTTTCTTTTGTTCAGGAAGTTTTGTCTAAAACAAAGACACAAAGAGTTTCTGTGTATTTTATTCTAGAAATTCATAGCCTTCAATTTGAGTGCATAAATATCCATATGTTTGTTGATTCATTATCAATATATGATCATTACCATATCACTCATCTTTAATTTTTGATATGAAGTAAGGGTTAAAGTTCATCTTTGTGTGATTGTCCTATTTATGTAGGACATTTTTTTAAAAGTGAAATTCTCTGTCTTTATATTACCTTAATAATTGTATCAAAAATTAATAGGCCAGACATAAAGTGGTGTTTTTCTGGTGATGTATTTGCTTCATACCCTTGTGAAACAGTCTCTATATCAGTTTCACTGATGTCAATGGCTATCAATTAAAGTATGTCTGAAATCATTTATTGTATGCTAATCATTTCTTTGTCCAGAATGTCCTCCGACTCACGATCCTCCTGCCTTAGCTTCCCAATTAATGAACTGAAAGGGTGCATTACTGCTCCCATGATTTCTAACATTATTGTAAATATACAGATTCATATTTTCAATGTATTTTTGCTCATTGCTGGTGCACATAAAATCGATTTTTGTATACTGACTTGGAATCCTAAGTTAATTTAATAATCCTAATAGTAGAACTCATGCAAGTCTCTTTCACATATTCTAAATAGAACAAATTTGTAGAACGTGAAGGAAGCTTTACTTCTTACTTTCATATTGTATCTTCCGTTTCTTTTTCTCCACTGTATTGAACTATATAGGACATCCACTATCCAGGACCTAAATAGGAGTGATAAAGTCAATATCCTCAACCATGTTTTAAATTTAAGAATAAGTCTTTAGTTTCGCAATATAAAGTATTGTATTAACAGCAGGCTAGTGCAAATGTGATTTGTTGGTTTCAATAAATTTCTCATTCCTCTTTGCTAAGAGATTTTCATGAATCAAAATTACATTTTGCTAAGAGTTTTTTCTTTTATTTTTAATCTATTGTTTTCTTTATTTTTCTTCAATTAGATTTTATTGGTACATTTTAGATATACATAATGATCATATTCATCATAGAAAATTTGTACCATTACATGATGCAGCTTGATTCTATTTTTTTAAACATTCCCCTACCATGCCTTCAAACCTTCCTCATCTCTCCATTTACAAAAGCTTTGTTTCCATTTTGTCTTCTTTTCACACTTTTTCTTTTTTCATCTTTTTTCCATTTCTCCTCCCTCATTTCTCATTCTGCTCCCCATTTGAACATTTTCTTCTTATTTCACAGTGTTAATGTACACTTTGGTCCTTATTTGCATTTTCAGTTTCTCACACCAGAGAAACAATGTGGCATTTACACATATTTACGTATGTCACTTAACAGTATGGTCTCAAGGTACATTATTTTACCTAGGAATCTCTCAAGCTCTCTCTTCTTTATGGCAAAGTAGTACTCCATTGTTCAAAAATCCTACATCTTCATCCATTCCTCAGTTGATGGGCATTTGGGCTGTTTCCAAGATTTAGCTACTATATATAAGCTGTGTCTGTTTTTTGTCACTTATGATTATGATTATCCATTTAACCATAAATATCTAAATTTTATCTTTCTAAATGGTTGAGTAATATATATATATATATATATATATATATATATATATATATGTTATCCATTCATTGGTTGATGGGCATTTGAGTTGCTTCCAAATTAACTATTATAAACTGTGCTGCTATAAGCATGGATTCACATATATTGCCATGGCATGTTGCTTTTAATTCTTCCAGGAAGATACCCAGAAGGAAAAGAGCTGGGTCAAATGGGACCTCTGATCCTAGTTTTTTGCGGAATCTCCATACTGACTTCTGCAGTGGTTGCAGCAGTTTACACTCATACCAAAAGTAATGAAAGGTTATTTTATTCCCACAGCCCCACCATCATTTGTTATTGGTTGATTTCTTGATAATAATCTTTCTGGGGGTGAAATGGAATATAAGTGTTGTTTTAAATTTCATCTATCAAATGACTAGTGATGTTGAGCATTTTTTTCATATATTTACTAGCCGTTAGTACTTCTTCACATGAGAAGTGTAGGTTCGTCTCAGACACCCACTTTTGGATTGGATTGGGTCTTTAATTTTGTGGGGTCTGATTTTTTTGAGTTCTTTATACATTCTTGATATTACTCCTTTGTGTGAGGGACAGCTGACAAAATATTTTTCTCACATCGTGGGTTGTCTCTTCATTCTGTTGGTGGTTTCTCTTGCTGTGCAAAGTTTTTCAATAATATGAGATCTCAGTTGTCGATTCTTTGTGATAGTTCCTGTACAACTGGAGTTTTATTCATAAAGTCTTTGCCTAAAACAGTGTCTTCAAAAATTTTACCTATTCTATCTTCCAGCAGATATCAAGTTTCTGTTTTAATATTTAGTCTTTAATACATTTCAACTTTTGTTTACTGCATGGTGAAAGACATAGCTGTAATTTCAACTTCACCATGTTCCAAGCCTGTTTTTCCAGCACCATTTGTTAAAGAGGCTACCTTTCTTCCAGTGAATGTGTTGGGCACCTCTGTCAAAGCTAAAGTGAACAAGTATGTCTGCAGTTGTTTCTGCATCTTCTAATATGTTCCGTTGATCCTTGGGTCTATCTTATTTTGCCAGTGCCATACTCGTTTTATGGCAGTAATTTTGTTGTAGAATTTCAAGTTGAGATTGTGATGCTCCCTGCTTTGCCTTTGTTGCCCCAAACTGCCTTTGCTATTCAAAGTTTCTTCTGGTTCCAAATGAATTTTGGGGTTGTTTTCTCTAATTTTGTGATATGCTGTTAGAATTTTTATCAGAGTTGTATTAAATCTTTATGACAGATTTGGAAATATGGCCATTTTCATATATTGATTCTTCTTACCCAAGAGCAAGGGATATATTTCCATTTTCTGATATCCTCTTGAATCTCCTTTTTTTTAGAGTGCTATAGTTTTCAATGTAGAGAGTGATTCTTTACATCCTTTGTTAGACTAGTTATTTCATTTTTTGAATGCTATTGTGAAAGGTGCCATTTCCCTAATTTCTCTGTCAGTGAGTTTATTATTCATGTACAGGAAGGCTAATGAATTTTAAGTGTTGGCTTTGTTTCCAGCTACAATACTGAATTTACTTATTAAATTTAGAAGTCTTTTGGTGGAGTTTTGTGGTCTTCCAAGTAGGGTATCATGTCATCCATGAACAATAAAATTTATCTTATTTCTTTCCTATAGTTATTTCTTTTATTTCTTTCTCTTATCTAATTGGTCTGGCTGAAGTTTCCAGAAATATATTGAATAAGAGTGGTGATGGTGGACATCCTTGCCTTATTCCTGATTTTAGAGTGAAAGCTTTCAGTTTATGATCATTTAGCTGTTGGTTTGTCATAGGTGGCTTTTAACAGATTGAGATAAAGACCATCTATTCCAATTTTCTGTAGGATTTTAATCATGAATGGGCACTGGACTTTTTCAAAAGTTTTTCTACATCTATTGAGATGACCATATGGTTTTTTCCTTGACTCTGTGAATATGGTGCATTACATTCTTGATTTATATATGTTGAACCATACCTGCTTCTCTGGGATGAATCCAACTTGGTCACAATGTATAATTTTCTTGATGATTTTCTGTGTAGTTTGCCAGTATCTTATTGCAGATTTTTAAAATCTTTGTTGATTAGGGAAATTGGCCTGTAGTTCTCTTTCTTATATGAGCCTTTCTCTAATTTTGGTATCAAGGTAATGCTTGCTTCCAGGACTGAATTTTGGAGCTTTGTTTCCCTTTCAAATTGATTAGCAATTCAAGAAGTAGTGGTATTAGGTCTTCTCTAAATTTCTCATGGCATTCAGCAGTGCATACATCAGAGCTTGGAATTTTCTTTGTCAGTAGGTTTTTAATCACATCTTCAATTTCATTGATTGATATTGGTTTATTTAAGATTTTTATATCTTTATTGGTTCAGATCTGATAATTCATATGTGTCTAGGAATGTGTCCATTTCTTCTGAATTTTCCATCTTATTAGAATACAACTTCCAAAAGTAGGTATAATCCTCTGGATATCTGCATGGTCCACTGTGATTTCACCCTTTTCATTCCTATTTGCATGCGTTTGAGTCTTTTCTTTCCTTTTTTTTTTTAAATAAGATTGGCTTAGGGTTTGTCAATTTTATTTAATATTTCAAAGAAAAAATGCTTTGATTCTCTGATTGCTTGTGTTGTTTTCTTAGTCTCTATTGCATTCATTTCTGCTCTGGTCTTCATGATTTCCTTCCTTATATGAATTTTGGATTTGGCCTGCCCTTCTTTTTCCAGAAGTTGGAGGTTCAACATTAGGGTCCTTATTTAGGTTTTCTCTGTCTTCCTGATATGGGTACTCACTGCTGTAAATTTTCCTGCCAGCTCTGCTTTCATTTTGTCACAAAAGTTCCAGTAGGTTGTTGTCTCATTATCATTTAACTGTAGAAACTGTCTAGATTCTTCTTTAATTTTATCTGTGATGTATAGGTTGTTCAGAAGTATGTTACTTAATTTCCATGATTTTGTGAAGTTCTTGTGACTTTTTTGGGTTAACAATTTTCAATTTCATTGTACTATGATCTGATAATAAGCATGGAATAATTTTAGTTCCTTTGCATTTACTGAAGCATATTCTATGAGCTATTATGTGGTCTATTTTGAATGAGTGTCCTGTGCACAACTGAGAAGAATGTGTATTCTACTCTTGTGGGGTAGAACACTGTATAGATATCTTCTAAATCCATTTGTTTAAAAATTTGGTTCAGTTCTGTTTCATTTTTGATTTTTTGTCTAGTTGATGTGTCTATCTGTGACAGTGGGACACTGAGGTCCTCAATACAATTGCTTTAGTGTTTATTTGATTTTTCATGTCTGTTAATAATTGTGTTATATAGTTGGATGTATTGGTATTTGTCGCATATATTTTATGACTGTTATCTCTTCCTCTTGGATTGTTTCTTTTACAAGGTTGTAGTGACTTTCTTTGTCTCTCTTAATCAATCTTGGCTTGAAATTCATTTTGTTTGCAAATACGATACTACCCATGGTTTTTTTTTTTGTTTTGTTTTGTTTTGTTTTTTTCTGAGTTCTTGTTGCATGGAGTATTGTTTTCCATCCTTGGACTTTCGGTCTGTGAATTTCTTTTTGAATTAAATGTGTTTCTTGCATGCAGCATATTGTTGGCTCTTGCTCCTTGAACCATTCTGCCTATTTCTTTTGATTGGTGAATGGAGACCGTTGTCATTGATGGGTATAACTGATATGTATTGTCTTATCCTTGTCATGTTATTTTCCTGTTGTTGACTCTCCTCCTCCCCATCCCCATTTAACTGTTGGCCTTACCTAGTGAATTCTTTCTGTTGGGGTTCATGTAGTTGCATTCTTTGTTATCTCTTTCTAGAATGTCCTTCAGAACATTTTGGAGTGCTGATTTAGTATTCATGAATTTCCTCAGGTGTTCTTTGTCATGGAAATACCTTATTTCTCCATCAATTTTGAAAGATAGTTATGAAGGGTACATCATTCTGTGTTGAAGGTTGTTTTCTTTTAGGGCTTGACATACTTCACTCCAAGCTCTCCTTGACTTAAGGGTTTGTGTTGAGAGGGCAGCTGTGATTCTGATGGGCTTTCCCTTACAGGTGATTTGTTTCTTTTCTCCTCTTCTTGGGTTGAATTTCTGGAACATTGACTATGGTATGCCTGGCTGTAGTGTTTGTTTTTTTGTTTGTTTTTTTTTTTTTTTTTTTTTTTTTTTTTTTTTTTTTTTTTTTTTTTTTTTTTTTTTTTTTTTTTTTTTTTTTTTTTTTTTTTTTTTTTTTTTTTTTTTTTTTTTTTTTTTTTTTTTTTTTTTGCTTTGTTTTGTTTTGTTTTGTTTTCATGATTAATTAAAGTTCTATATGCCTCATTTGTATGTCAAAAAATTTTTCCCTGCCAGGGAAGTTTTATGCCACACCATCTGTGAATAGATAAATTTGTGCTGTCTCCTGCTTTTATAAATTTACTCCAATCAATCTTATGTTGTTCTTCTTTGCATCATTCAGCAGCTGCAGGATTGGTTTTTCATGTTCTCTCGCTATTTTTAAGAAATCTTTGTTTTCACAATTGCTAACCACAATAAAGTGTTCTATATCTGAGATTCTGTCCTCACATTAGCTCATTCTGCTGCAAATATTTTCAATGAAATTTTTATTCTCTTTGATATCTGCTTGAATCTGTTTTATGGTTTCCTTTTCTGTCTTACGTAGGACATTCATGGTTTCCATCATTTTCTTAAGCTCCTCTAATTTTATTTTTTTTATCCGTATCTGCTCTAGAGTCAGTCAGCATGTTTTTCAGTGTGGTCATCATCTCTGTATTTATGCAAGAAACATTTCTTCCACACATTGAGTCCTGACTCAAGGAGAAGGCTCTACCAGCTACTTCTTTCTTCTTCATTGAAATTTTTCTCTTCACTCTCCCCATGAGTCTTGATTCCAGTTTCAAATTATTCCTGGGTTCAGGGGACCCACTTCTCTCCCTCTTGTCTTTCTTGCATTGCTATATTCCAGTGTCTGGATGGCAACTCTCAAAGAGGATCTTTCTCTGTAACTTGCCACTCTGCCATATTCTTGGAAGTTACTAAATGATTTTTCTGTATCCACATCCTTGGAAGCTTTCTTTAGCATCTTGAGATTGTCTAATTCATGTATTTTCCTCTCTTTTAAACAATCCTTACATTCTTATGTTGGACTCCAAGTAGAGATTATACCTCATTCTTTTATGATATATTGAAACATTTTGTTTGCCAAATTTTTTTGAATCTGTGTTAATGGGATACTCTTTCTGTAATTTTGTAAATATTAATGTGTTTTTAAAAGATTCATTCTCATCTCACAAAATGAGCTAGAAAATTTATATAATTGATACATTTTCCTAAAAGTTTTAGTAAAATTTATTATTAAAATGTAAATATTTATTAGTGGTTTTAAAACTGCATATAGTTTTGTAGTACATTTAAAATTAATGACCTCTACCTTTTAAAGCAGGTTTTGAGGATGTTTTTAGGCACTCAGTTAATTTTATCTAAGTAGTTGGGTTTATGGGCATAAAATTATTTGTAATAATTCCTTAAGCTTTTAATGTCTGTAGGATCTCAGTGAGGTCCTTTTTTAATTTCTAATATTGCTTATTTTTGTCTTCAATCTTCTCTATAGATCAGTCTGTGTAAGGTTAATTAGTTTTTGTGATCTTTTCAAGTAAGATATCAGTGACATTAACTTTACTGAGGCACATAATTACAGAAACACTGATTGTTAAGTTTCTCTACTTCATTTCTTCTGATTTACTTTAAGTTTACTCTTTATTGTTTTATGGTGTAAAATTAGATCTTGATATTAAACTTGTTTTATTTATACCATTATCATTTAACTAAAAATTTTGACTTTAGGAACTCTTCTCTCCTTTGTTCTATAGATTTTGATGAGTTGCGTTTTCACGTCTAATGAAAATGTTCAAATTTTTGTTACTTTGTGTTTGTCACATACCTTATATAGAAATGTTTCGTTTAATTTCCAAATATTTGGTGTGTTTCCTCTTTTTATTAGTACATCTTTTCAGTACATAATGTTTATAATTTTCATGCAGGATAGGTATATGTACATAGAACATCTTAATTCTTTTCTGTCTCTTTGTTTTTGTTTCTTTTATTTCTTTTTGTTTGTACCCCCATCCTTCCTTTCTTTCCATATACTTTCAACTCTTGCTTCCCTTCTCATTTGCAAAAACTGTTTTCACTTTTTCCCATTGTCTTCAAATAATTGATTTCTAATTTAATTACATAAAATATGCTGTATGATTTTATTTCCTGTATGTTAGTTCAAGGCTTAATTGCCCAGAATAGTCTCCCTTGGTAAGTGTTCCATGTATCTTTGAAAAAAAATATGCACTGTACTACCATTTGGTGGAGTGTCCTTTAAATATCAATTAAATAAGGTGAACTACTAGTATTTTTGAGTATCATAACTTTATGGATATTGCTTATTTTTTATTATGAGAAGAGAATTATTGACATCTCCAAATATTACAGTCAGTTTCTCTTTTCAGATTTGTCATTTTTCTCAGATATTTTATAATCATGTTGTTTGATGCACATGAATTTAAGATTAAGTCTTCTAATAGAATTAATCCTTATTTGTAATAAATAGTCCCTGTAGAGCACCAGTAATGTCCTCTGTTCTGACATATTTTGATTGGTATTAGTGTAGTCACTCAAAATTATTTATAGTAGTGTTTCCTTCATATATAATTTTGAATTTCTTATTTTTATCAGTTATTCTTTATATTTCAAACAGATCTTTTAAAGACTTTGAATCCTCTCATTTAGTCTTGCCTGCATTTCTTTTAATTAAGTATGCTTTAATTATTTACATGTAATGCAATTAGCAATGTTACTTGGGTTTAAATCTACTCTTTTGCTGCTTTGTCTTTATTCCATTTATTTTTTTTATTTCTTGTCTTCCGTTTTTGTAGTTATCTTTAACTTTTATTATTTTAATTTGCCTCTATTATTAGATTATTAGCCATAGTTGTGAATCTAATTATTTTGATGCTTGCCTTGTCATTTTTAATGTACATGTTCCATTTATCATAGTCTACTAAGTATAAAAGCCTTTTAGCAAGATCCTTCATATTCAACCTTCCAGTGCTCTGTACTATAAACTCTACACATCTTACTTTCATATCTATCTTAATGCTACCATAACTTCTTGTTTTTCTGCTTTAGGTTCAAAGTAATCACACTATTTTCTCTGATAGTCCAGATAATAAATTCTTTTGACTTTTTAAATTTTTAAAATTTTTACTTTTTTGGTACTGGGGATCAAACTCATGAGCTCACACTTGTCAGGCAGTCACTTACACCACTGAGCTAAATCCCCAGCCCCCTCTTTTGACTTTTTGAGGCAAAATTTCTTTGCCACTTCTCATCTGGGCCATTGTGGGATGAATACAGACATAAGCAATTCACAATATTGGTCTCTGAAATAGGTGGAGACTGAACTTGACTTTCAGATATTTTTTTAACCACTTTTGTATATATATATATATATATATATATATATATATATATAGCACTAGGGATTGAACTCACAACCTCGTGCCTGCCAGACAGGCGCTTTAAGCCGTTGAGCCAGATACCCAGCCCTAGTGTTTTGAGGCAGGGTCGCACTATGTAGCTCAAGCCGGCCTTGCGCTCGCATTGCAGCCCAAGCCGGCCTCGAACGCACAATGCTCCTCCTACCTCAGCCTCCCAAGTGCTGGAATTAAAGGCATGCCACGCCAGCCTGGATAATTATATTTTCTGGAGGTTGAAAAACAAAAATAACTTTTATATGTACTTTAACAGTTATTATTTTGTTTTTATCATTTTCATAATTTTAAAAATGAGTTTATTTTGTCAACTCAAGTTTCTAACAAATATTGTTTTCCTTGAAGCAAATCTCCCTCTCCTAATTTTTCTTAATTCTTGTGTTTTTGAAAAAAATTTAATTTATTTATTTGTGTGTTTTACCTTGGTTCTTGAAAGAGTTATTGCCGGGGATGTAGCTCAGTGGTTTAAGTGCCTGCCTGGCAGGTGCGAGGTTGTGAGTTCAATCCCTGGTACAAAAAGAAAGAAAGATTTTTTATATGGTATTCAATTCTGTGCTCTCAGGTTGTTTTCATTTCATTTATTGCATGAAAAAAAGCTATTTTTTTTTCTGGCTTGTAGGTTTCTCACTAGGGTATGGTAAATTATTTTTTTTTTCTCTCTATGAGTAGTCCTTCCTCTCTCCCTTTCTCTTCTCTCCCTTCTCCATTCTCCTTTCCTCTCCTCTCCTTTCAGGATCTTCTTTCCCTATCTAAGATCTTGTATGTGTCTTTGTCTTTTAGCACTTTTACTATGATGGGTATTTTTGTATTTATCCTGCTATAGGTTTTCTATATTTTTGGACTCAAAATTGATGTGTTTAATCATTTTAGAAAAACCTCAGTCATTATATCGTCAAAGATTTATTTCATATTCCCATAAACTCCTCTGTTTTTACTTTGACAATTACAGTTTCATTAGATGATTTGCTATTTTTCCATCAGTCTCAATAACTGTTTGTTTGACATTTTCCATGGTTTTGCCTAGTGATGTTGATGACCTTTAAAAGAATTTCATCACATTTTCCATCAGGGTCTTTCTTTCTTTCTTTCTTTCTTTCTTTCTTTCTTTCTTTCTTTCTTTCTTTCTTTCTTTCTTTCTTTCTTTTTTCTTTTAATCCTAGTATTCTATCTGACTCCTTCATGGCTTGTCTTTCTGCTTAAATCTCCTGACCTCTCTACCCTTTCTACTAGATCTCATTTAAAGAGTTCCAACATTATTTTTTTCTGTTCTGCTTGAGGTTAAAACTATTTTATTACCTGTTTCTCCTGGAAAGGGATTGCTTTTCTTTGAAACCTATTTTTTGACATTGCTTTGTAACTTCATCTTTGCTCAAGAAAAGTTATGATTTTGTGTATTGTTGATTTCTCTTATATTTAGTGTTAGAAGTTTATCCTTTTGTGCATTTTCACATCCTATGTAGAGACAGAACTCTTTGGAGTTTTAAAAATTATTCTTTCAAAGATATTTTTTGTTTCATATTATATAATCTCTCTTTCCAAGATCTTATTTGGATTTTGTGTCTCTGGGGATCATCCCTGCTTTTTTGATCTGCTTTTTGTGAAAGCCTCTCTACTTTGTCTTTTTCACTCTATTACAGAATTTTGTTCAAATGTCCAATTGCTCTTCCTTACCTAACTTTTCTGTCAGTCTAACTTAATGATTTCATTATTAATATTTCTCTCAATAATATTTCTATATCTAAGAATGAGACACTGCAATGTAGATAAAATGCTCTGAGGATAGAGGAAAGGAAGAGGCCAGTGGGTGGTCTCGTAGATCACACAGTGTAGAATAATCGTCTCACTTTGACTTTCATCCTTGGCTACTGTCCAAGGTCAGTAACTTCTAGTGCCAAACTCCTCCATAGGACAAACATATCCTCATCTTTGGGGATGGGCAGAGCCCTCTTCTTGTTGACAGGTTAAGGAAGGGATTTTACATGCTAATTTCTCCTCATTAAGTCTTCTAACTAAGCCTTGAGCTTTCCTTTCCAATTCACACTCCTGCCAGCAGAGACAATTCCAAATCCAACTTGCGAGTCTCTGGGGCCCTTGGATGCAAATCAGCTTGCAGGATGTTGACTTCATTTCCCTTTTTTTGACATAGATTTTCTTTTCTTTCTTCTTAACTCAGAAACTGCTTGCCCTCAGGCTCAGTCTTACTCTTATTCTATTGAAAATCTTATAGGAAGTTCCAGTGTATTAGTCAGTTTAAATGGCCCTCAGGAAAGGAGAAATCTGCTTGAAAAATTGAGTCTTTTTTTTTATAGTTAAAGTACATAAAATCTGGTTAGTTACCAAGATCTGCTTTGTCTTTGAGTAGAAGCCAAAGGTTTTTAGATTTCCATTTTGTACTCTTTTGCATTCGATCTCTTTTCCTATACCCATGGCTGGAGGCAACTATTCAGCTACTATTTGCCATATGAAGTAGTTTAGCTCATTCTACAATTTAAAATAAAAACATGCAATAAGTCTTCCATTATATATTGCTTACTTTGTAATAATCTGCATAATATTTTTGAGATTCATGTGTATTTTTTGGGGGGAGGGAGGAGTAGGATCTCACTATGTAGTTCAGGTTGGTCTTGAATTCGTGATGTAGCCCAGGCTGTCCTTTTACTTGCAGCAGTCCTTCTACCTCAGCCTCCTGAGTGCTGGGATAACAAGTGTGTGCCACCACAACTGGCCCTCACATATATTGTTGAGTGTGTGAAATTTCTCTTTATTGTTGAGAAACATTCTATTTTGTGGCTATAGTGGACTGACTGGGTGTATCATTTAAATTAGTAAAGGATATTTCAGTTGGTGGCTCCAATGTGGAAGAATTATAAATAGAATTATTACTAATGGCCTACACTTTGTATAGGCATTATTTTTACTACTTCACTTGTAAAAATGACTTTCTGGCCCTTAACAACTAGTCATTTTATTTTTTTCATCTCTTAAGCACCATCTAAGCAAACAAGAAATCACCATTCTGCTTCAAAGATAGATATAGATAGATGAGAGAAAACTTTTACAGTAAAGACTGCTAGATTGTAAATGTTTTCAATTTTTGGTTCACATGATCATGTTAATGACAATTTGGCTCTAATGTTATAACATAAAAATAGACATAGACTACTTGAGTGTGTGTCCAACAAAACTTTATTTATATAAAGAGGCAGCGAGCAAAATTTACTCCAAGAGATAGTTTGTTGTCATGCCTCCTGACCTAGATATATGCATTCACATAATTTGAAAAACATCAGAAATTATTTAAAATTGCAAAATATTCCTTGTCCTCTAGAGAAATGACAGTAAAAATGCATTGGTTTGTATGTATTCTCAGAAATATGAATGGACAATAAATAAATGTCAGGAAATGGACACTCTACAATAATGTTTCAGTGTACAAAAAATCTATTGTATTCACACCAAAAAAAAAAAAAAAGAGTTTGCCCAGTGAACATTTGTGTCTTCTCTTTTTACCTAAGTAACTACATGTGTTGCTCAAATTTTTCTTACCTACTGAACCGCTAACTGCTCCTGATTTTAGTAGGAGTACAACTCACAAACATTTATGGTATTAAAGCACAGTTGTCCTTAGTTTTAAGGACATAGACATGAAAACCATTTCCCTGTGGTCTGAACAGTATTTATCTCAAGAGCAGCTATTTTCAGTTACCTGCTCTTCTCTGCCATTGCTCCTCACTGAGTTCACAGTGATGCGGTGAACAAGGTGTCTTTAATACGTTCACGTCTGTGTGATCGTGACACGCAGAATTTTTAAAAATGATGGAATTCAAGACAGCAGATTCCTGTTGTTGAAGTTTATATGTAGAACCAGATAAAAGAGAATAATCTTGTAAAAATTAAATTAGACCATTGTAATCTGAGGTTTAATCTTTCTAGTATCTTCACATTAGATTTAAGAGGCAATCCACCACCCCGCTACATACCAGGCAGCCTACTCGTGTGACAGAGCTTGCTTTTTCTTGCAAATTCATTTGATTTTATTCTCTCCCAGGTTAACATGTGAGAGCTTGCTGGCTTCTCATCTTTTTTTTTTTAAGACATGGAGAGAGGAAAAACATCTAAACTTTCTAAGAGCAAAATATCAGTCCTTTTCATTTTTATACTTCAAGTGAGATGGTTAGGCTTCATAGTCAACGTGATTGACTTGTGACCACCTTGAAGCTTAGCAAATCAAGTGTATCTGAGTGAGTCGAGTGCTCAAGGCCTGATGTTGGAACATATATGGGGTCCTTCAGGTCTTCCTCTTTGGCTCTGTTTCCCTGCTTCACTTTCTGTCCCCGATGAACTAAGCAGTATTGATCCACCACTCCCTTTAGCCACAACAAAGTCAGCAGACCATAGACTTAATCTCTTGAAATCATGAGGTAAAGTAAACCTCTCCTCATTTAAATCGTGGGTATTAATTATTGCATCCCAGTGATTCAGTGATAGGAAAGCTGATCTATACACTAGGATGCAGAACAATGTTTTATACATATAGGTGATCAATGGGTTTTTTGAAGTAAGCAAAGGAAGAAGGGGAATCACCCATGCTGGTGGAATAACTCAAGTATATTCATGGTGTGAAGTTAATGCTTGATTTTAAGGGAAGTTTGGCAGGATGGTACTAACAATATTTATCCAAGCACATGCTCTATATTCAGGTGCTTAATGATTTCGTGGAAATGGTAGATGAATCTGTGATATTGGTGTGAGTCTTAGAATTGCATAAGGCTTTGCAGATTCCAAGTACTCCCGCATATATAATCTCATTTATATAAGGACCTGTTTCTCTAACTCAGTGGGGGTCAGATATGCACAAAAGCCAAATTAGAGACAGAAGGAAAACAATTTCTTCTTTCAGTGATCCATATGTATATGGTGCAAGAGTGAAAAGGAGTTTTGTTTTATTTTGTATTTTTAAAGACTCATCCTAGAACTTGAAATTTTATTCATCTCTGACAATGGAAAATAGCTATTGCTGCCAACTCAACAGTCTTCCCAAGTAAGCAGTTGAAGAAGGAGCCAAATGTCTTTTATGTGAAAAAATAATGTATCCACAGTTAGGCATCTGAATGCCACCTCCGGATAAGAAGGAAATGAACATGTGTGCATTTGAACTAATACTTTAAAATGTAATCTGTCTTATTTTTCTTCCAAGACTCATTGTATTGCATTTCAGGACGCCTCTGAGTACCAGAGCTCATGCCCATTGCACAGTTAAATACATATAAGGATTTTAAATGTAAATTAAAAACAATTACTCCACCCACATTGGAAAATATGGTCTTTTTTCTCAGTTGTGTGTTCCATTTTTCTAAACCAGGCAGGAGATTTCTCACAAAGAATCAACCCCAGGTAGCAAAATGCACTTACTGTCTCCAGGATAAACTAGTAAGCAAAGAAAATGAGAATTGCATTAATTATATTGAAAGCCTTCATAGACTAAGCCAGGAAATATATTTGTCTACCATAAGCACAGAGTTTGAGTTTTATATGTCCATTTTATTGAACGAAATACTCACTTGAATCAACCTAACCATTTTCTTTACCCACCCCTCACATTAGGTTTCATACTATTCATGAACAAAAACTAGACAATACAGAAAATTTTTACTAAATGTCCTGTTGGCTACAATGAAAGGTCTTCCTTCTTTAGAAATTTTCTTGTCTGTACTGTCTTCCAATGGGATTCCATGACTTTGTTTTAGAAACAGTACAATTTTAACTATATGAGTAATAATCCCTTTTGGAATTTCTTGTAGTCACTTCACACTATTTGTTTAAAATCCTGTTATTTTAAGATTAGAATATTCATGTTTATAAATTAAAGCATCACTGCATTCACCATAACGTTTCTGTTCCTATATAATATAGCAATTTCTCTCTGTAATACACATATGAGGCTTTATTATTTACGATGTGTTTTTAGACATTCTCTAACCTTCCCATATCCATGTTTACAAATTTTTCAGACAATATTAGTTGGTATATTTTCATACTTACCCTCTTGCTTTTATGGAATAATACCTATTTTTAAATACATGGGAAAGTACCTTTTGTCTTTCATATGTGATTCCAAGTTCTGAGAAGGAAAAGGGTCTTGTTAATCTAATTCCATCAGTGTTTTCTCGTGCTTACCATACTGGGGGGCACATGCAAAGTTATCTAGCAAAAATTCTTGGAAACATTGTTTTCTAAGCCCTAAGTCTTTTATTTCTATTATGTCATTTAATTTTTAGAAAATTCTCTGAAACTATTATATCATCCCAATTTTACATATAAAAAATCTAGAGAAAGGCAATATATTTTCTTTTTAGGTTTCATGCTGGCAGATGTCAAATTCATGAGGTCAGTGGTGTCTCCTTCTGGATAGTTTATGTTGGGCAGGGTCATACAGGGAAAATATGGTGCAGTGCTGTCCAATAAGATATTCGAAGAGAGACACTGCATTCAAGTAACTTTTATTATGATATATTGTGATAATCGTTCTATTTTAATACTTATTGCTATTAATTGTTTACTGTATTTAAATTATAAATTAAACTTATTGTAGGTATGTGTGTGTGTCTATATGTTTCAGTACTATGTGTGTTTTAGGCATTTGTGACCTTGAAACATAGACAATATGTTATTTATACATATTTTGATGGATAAATAAATTGTGATAAATAATTTAAGAAGGTGAAGATTCTTAGCTAATTTTGAAATGAATATACATATATAACCCAGACTATAGAGTCTTTCAAAATTAGTGAATCACCCAGAATGAGAGTTTGCTTTCTATAAATATTCCTATTTTCTATTCAATTTTCAAGGAAGGATTTTTTAACTTCAACTCATCATCACAGTAGCTTAATATAAACTATATCTATGAATAAAAATTAATTACTTTTCCTCTCTATAAAATCTCAGACTACCACAGAGATAGTACTAATTTGTGTCCCATGACTGTAATTTATAAACTTTTCCCTGGAAAGATAAAGTGGTTGATCACCACATCTAAAAATATTTCTTGTGCTCTGGCATTCTGAAGATTTGGCAAACCTTTTTGGTTTTGTTTTGGCTCTCTGAACACGCCAAGACCTAGTACAATTCCAAGATGCGCAGAACAAAAGGAGGAAATTATGAATTTGTACTGCATCCATAAAATACAGAAGTTGTTTCTGCGGTATGGAAATCAAGTCTTTTCTAAAACAGAAGCAAATAACTATTTTTTGTTTGGAGTACTTTGCTATCCTCATTTCTATTCTCACATTAAAGATACAGAAAGTAAAGTTGTGTGAAATTAATTATCTTGCCAAATACCAAAACCTCTTTATGTCAAGTCTGGATAACTACTATCTTTCCAAAACATATTTCACACTTTTTGGTAGCTTTTAGTAGATATTAATTTAAATAATTCACTGCTTCATGACTATGTTTGAGAACTTACAAAAAAAATGATACATCACATACCTAGAGAGCAGTTTAACTTCTTCCAGCTGAGATGTTGCCAAGGAAACAAATAGGGAGAATATCATGAAATATTATTTACTTAAATAATCTCATATGTTTTGTGCTGGGCCGAACACTGTAAAAGTATCATTTGCAGCCGGCACTGTATACCTAGGTGATTGCATTAGATCTTGCTAGAAACGTTTGTTTAGAAGTGCTATGCATGGGACACTGAAGATGGGTGGGGAGTGTGGAGGGAAATTCTGTTCTCTGTTTTCCTTTGCTCCCAGGTCTTTAGCAGCTCCTTTGCTAATCAGCATGAATGACTTCGCAAACAGTACTGTCAACAGAAAAATCATCAACCTAAAAAACAAGCATGAGGTTCCCAAATGCTTTTCCCTTGCCTTCTGTTGTAGTGGGAGAAAACCAAATCTACTCAGAGCTACAAGA
>RJWM01008885.1:8814-70537 GCA_004363535.1 Dasyprocta punctata
GTCTCTTTCAGGTGGTTCTGCCAACTTTTATTGAAGTCTTTGAGTTCCTGGTATTCTCTCTGAATCTGATTGATGCATTCTAAGTCTTTATTTGTTTCATTCTCAATCTCCTTTGATTTTCCGTCCTCCACCTTTCCGGCTATGTCTCCTTTAGAGGCGCTTAGGGATTGCCCTATTATTAATTTCATTTCAATTCTCAATTGGGTTAACATTGCCACTTTAATTTCTTTCATAGCTTCATGGGGTTGTCTCCCCACTTCGGTTGTCATCTCCTCTGAGAGTTTAATTTTTGGACTCCCAACCTTGCCTGCCTTTGTGTCAATCAGGTTTGTGCTGCTTGTATCGGAGTCCGGAGACCACCCTCTACCTTTCTGTCTTGGCATTTTCCTGGGCTCTGCTGTGTCTCCCCAGCCTGCCTGGGCTCCGTGGATGTCTGGTGAAGTGCACGTGGATAGGGCCATCTGCCTAATTTCCTCTATCACCCCCAGGGTGCCCGTGCAGATTCTGCCAGGACCCTCCACGACCTGGTGTGGGCAAGGAACCATGCCTAATTAGGTGTGGTTCCAGTCTCAAGATGGATGCCTGTTCCTCGCTCTCCCTGGGGAGTGGGGGTGGGGGGCTGGGGCCCGCCGAGTTTACACACTGACCAGCTCATGGCCACCTCTTTCCACGATCAATAGCTGCCTCCGCCGTCTCCGCCTTAGCCGTCTCGGCCTTAGCTGTCTCCGCCTTAGCTGCAGAAGTTCAATTGCGCATCGCAAGCACTTTAATCGCACCTTCCCAGTTTGAGTCCACGTTGATTGGATTGAGCTCCAGTCAGAGGCGCTGCCACCTTTGTTTACTTCTTCTTTTTTTACTCTTTCCATGGGCTACAGTTCTCATCCTAGACTCCTCTTAGGTTCAGAGGATCCATCACCCTCCCCTTTCCTTCTTTCTGTTATTGTATTATTTTGTATTCCAGCATTTGGGAGGTATATTCCAGGGAGCCTCCCTACGGCGGAGTCATCAGGTCGGCCATTTTGCAGGAAGTCCCCAGTTTGTTCATTTTAAACTTACCATATTTTATTATATGAATTAATCACAGGAAGCAATTTATGCATAGAAAAGTTCAATGACTTCCAGAAGTTTAGATTTCATACTTGAATTTAAACTCAACTTTTCCTGACTTCAAGTTCTATGTGCTTAATCAACAGAGCAGGGTATCATTTGTAAAAGACAAGGAAATGAATGCTTCAGGCATTGTGTTTTACAAAGAGATAAATTTCAAACATAACTATGAAAATTAAAGGAAATAATGTGTGACAGATCCTTGGAAAATATCTTGATCAGTTTCAATATTTTTATAAATTACCTGTCCTTTTCATTACAATGATGATGATCCTTTTTTAGAAAATCAAGTGTGACATGATAGAATATCAACATTCCAGTTATAGAAAACGGCAGTAACAATGATTCAAAGAGAGTTTGTTGTTGTGCATCATTGTTATGCTGTTATGATGTTGTGGGAAATTTTCTGAGCCAAGGCAAACCAAACCAAATCAAAAGGAAGAAACTCTTTGCACCAAGGAGATAAGAGGGCAGCATTTAATCTTTGCACCAGCAGACTGTTGGATTTCATGCCAGTGGACTGTTGCAGGGATAATTCCTCTCAAGCAACCACCCTGAATCAGGAAGGAGCTTAGACTATGTAGAATTACAAGTGGGAGATACAAAGCAAGTTATCAAATGTTACCTGATCAGTTATATACATTAAATCATATATTGACAGACAAGCTAGTCTTGAAACAATAGAAATGCTCCAGGAACCAGGGGTGGTAGCTCTTACAGAGTGAGCACAAACTAAAGGCATTACCATAATATAGAAATGTTCCAGAGAGAGGGCCTTTACTGAATGAGTAGTAATCAGCCCAGGTTGCCTTAAGGTATAGACAATAACTCTGACTTAGTGCTCATCTGCAGCTGGGCTGTGGACACTGTCAGTCAACTAAATTTAGCAGAAACAGCAGAAGAGCAACTTAGTCAGAGGCCTCTAATTGATCATGAAATATCTGTAAGTTTACCACATCATGAATGCATTTCTACATTAAAATTTGCCCCAACAATGAAAGTGATGGTGTACTTACTGATTATCATTTATTTCTACCTAGTGAGGTTTGTTTCTGTGTTCATTTGTTTGTCACTTTAAATTAAAGAAATAAGACGTATTTTGGTACACATAATTTATGTAATTTTGTTTCCAATTTTTACTTTTTATTAATATATTTTTGCAGTAGATAATAATTGCGTTCCTCCTGGAGAGTTCATAGATGTACATGAATTTTATTTATGATTATTCATACACTCACACAAATGATGTAACAGACTTTCCTCAGATCACCCAAATAGCAAGTACCAAAGCTAGGATTCAAACCCCATCATCTCACGCTTATCTGTGACACTTAACAATCATCATTGTTACCCACTACCAATGATCACAAAAATTTTTCTGTGAACCCTATAATCTAACTATAAGCACATTTCCAAAAATTTTTACGATTTTTTTAAGTTGAAAGAACGTGATTTTCAAATTGTAGCAGTAGAGCTTTGCCCACTAAGATATTCCCAGTTCTCACTACTCACCGGCGTCATGTCCATCATTTAATATCATCATGCAGATTACATAGCTATGAACAATTTATGGTATCGTCATACAACACGTTCTAAACAATTTTTTGGGGTATCAGTGATAATTTCTAACCATCTTCTTTAAAAATGTTCCTGAAAATAGTGAAAATGTCACAGAAATGGCATATTTAAATATTTATTAGAAACTGAAAAAGTAACTAGAACCAAAATCTATAATCGATAATGTGAAAGATAAAAAACTGCTCAAGATGGAAAAATAGCTCAGACAGGGAAAAGGGGAAAAGAAGGAAGGGAAAAGGAAAAAGATATAAGTATCTGTGTATGTGCGTGTGTGTGTGTGTGTGTGTGTGTGTGTGTGTGTATAAGATAGCTAAGATCATTATACTATTAATTCTATTAGTTCGTGGAAAAGAACAGTTAATTTTGCATGTCTGTATCTGGCAATCTAAGCAACTCTTTTGAAGATATAAAATATGTGATGTAACAACCATTGATAAATTCCTATCATCCTGTTTTGAAAGCCTATATTGTTACTGTTTTGAGTTTTCTGTTGTAGTTGTTATTTGTCTCTTTTTTGCTTTTGTTTTCCATTTTTTCTCTTTAAAAATTAAAAAAAAATAATTTATTAATTTTCTATTCACACTTTTAGAACTTATAGTGAAGATATTTTGGTTCATCTATCACCCAAGTCAATACGCAGCATCGAATGCCACCCAATTTCAGACGGAAAGTTACAAAAATTAAGATGTTGGAGCGTAGCCGGGAGTGGTGGCACACGCCTTTAATCCCAGCACTCGGGAGGCTGAGGTAGGAGGAGCGTTGTGAGTTCGAGGCCGGCTTGGGCTACAACGCAAGCACAAGGCTGGCTTGAGCTACGTAGTGCGACCTGGCCTCAAAAAAACAGGGCTGGGAGTTTGGCTTAGTGGCTTAAGCGCCTGCCCTGGCAGGTGCGAGGTTGTGAGTTCAATCCCCGGTGCCGCAAAAAAAAAAAAAAAAAAAAAAGATATTGGAGTGTAATTACACCGCTCCAGACGAGTTTGTATCTGTCGGATTCACGGATTACCTCCCCCTCAGAATCACCTTGTTTGTGGTATTTCTTGTAGTGTATACATTAACCGTAGCGGGATATTTGGGTTTAATAATCCCAGCTAACATTGATCCCAGCCTCCGAAACCCCATGTATTTCTTTCTGAGCAACTTGTCTTTCTTGGACATCTGCTACTCCACAGCAATTGCTCCCCAGACGCTGGCAGACTTCGTGACCTCCAGAAAGCGCATCTCCTTCCATGGCTGCGCCCCGCAGAATGTTCTTCTTCTGCTGCGCAGATGCCAAGCACCTCACCCTGGCTGCCATGGCCTACGACCGCTGTGCAGCCGTCCGCCAGCCGCTGCTCTACTCTGCACGGATGTCTCCCAGGGTCTGCCTCGGCCTCGTCCTGCGGGCCTGCTCCAGTGCAAGCGTCAACTCGCTGCTGCACGTCTCGCTGGCCTTCAGGCTTTCGTACTGTGGCTCCAATGTGGTCGATTATTTCTTCTGTGACATCCCCCGCGCTTCTGGCTTTGTCGGCTGCGGATACCCACATCAACCGGCTTCTGCTCCTCGCCCTGTGCGGCTTCATCCAGAGCAGCGCCTTTGCGGTGATATTCATCTCCTACGCCCGCATCCTCCACACCGTGCTGCGCATCAAGTCTCCTGGCAGCAGAAGCAAAACTTGCTCCACCTGCGCTTCCCACCTCCTGGCAGTGACCTTATTCTACAGGACGCTCCTGTTCATGTACTTGCACCCCGCCGCCAGTTACTCCCCGGCCTTGGATAAAGTGGTCGCGCTGTTTTACACCGTTGTATTTCCCATGTTCAACCCAATCATCTATAGCTTCAGGAACCAGGATGTGAAAAAGCCTCTTAAAAAATCTTCTTGAAGGAGAGTGGATTTTCAGGTGAATAAAATTTGAATCATTTCATCATAAGCAAATGCTAGCCTTCTCTTCTAAAGGCATTGCTAGCAACTAAGCCACCGACACCTCGTGTATTTACTATTTGAAGTTCGTCATCATATCCTAGACATAAATGCAGCTTTGAATCCTCAGTGCTTTAAAATGTGTCATCATTTCTTCTAGAGAGTTTTTCTCCAAAATGCACCTACCTTTTAAGATATTCCTGAATGAAAATGATTGTACTATTTTCTCTTTTACTTCTCCCAAATGGTTTGTATGTTTACACATTTATATATCAAGTTTTATCAGAAGCATAGGTTACGTAATAGTCATCCTACCCAATTAGAAGCTGCTTGCAGCAAAGCATATGTATACTATTAGTTTATTTTTTCAATGTATACACAATACCTAGTATTTTGTACAATCTTCTTACATATGTAAAACAAAGGGTAATTGGATGAATACATGGACAGGTGATCAGGTAAATTCAATTTGCTTCATTTAGGAAAGGTAGTGAATCTAGATTCTATACTTATGAAACCATTAGCACAGAAATTTTATACTGTCAGTGATGGTTGGGAATGGTAGTGCTGGTGGTTTTGTGTGACTCTCAGGAAATCTGGAAGAAGGCATAGTTTAATTGTCTCTTTACTACTGAGTCAGTGGGAAATATAAAATCATCTATTTTTCTTTAGGTTGAGTGAGTTACTTCAGTGGGTCTCTTACTCGTCACAGTTAGTGCCCTAGTGTAATTCCAACAGCTTTGTGAATATTATTAAGATTATGTATTGCATAAACACTGATTATTCATAATCTATTTTATAGACATATTCCTTGAGGCTGTGTCTTCAAGAAGAGGTAAAAAATTACTCTGATGATTTTTTTTCTGTAAGTTTACAGTGCAAACTCATTTTACCACAAGCAGCTCTTCCTCTGAGATGTTTTCTTCTTTTCTTTTCTTTTCTTTTCTTTTTTTTTTTTCTCTTTTTGAAACAGGATCTTGCTCTGTAGTTCAGATTGGTCTTGAACTTACTTTGTAGCCCAGGCCTCAAACTCCCAGTGATCTTCCTGCCTCAGCCTCAGAACTGCTGGGATTATAGGCGTTCACCACTATGCCTAGCTAATAGGTTCCTTTTCTGTTTTGTTTTGTTTTTGCCTACCTGAGGTCTGTTTTTGTCATCACCAGACATTTTCTGTTTTGCTTTTTTTCCCAGTAATTCTTCATTTAATTTTTGTGTTATTGTGACAGAGTTAAAGGAGTGACTTTTATACACGTATATCTACAATATGATGTTTTATAGTAATCTTAAACATATAATTAACTTGACTACTTAAATTAGAAATAGCCATTACACAGAGAAACTAAATTTGGTTTGCTGAAATGGGATGCTTTAAAGATTAAATCTGTATGTAAAATGATGATTACATGCATGATTTGAGATTTAGATGATTTAATATGAATGTCCTGCGTTATATCTAAAGCTTTTGATATAAGCTTTTACTGGCCTGTTACCCAGTAAGAGTTCATTATTTTACCACTATTTTATTACAATCTGATTTTAAGAGACCAGTCAAGGTTTGCTTTCCTGAAGGAAATTAGGCATTTTTGGAACTTCCATGTAACCTTCCAAATATTGTGAGATGTTTCCCATTGGGCAAAGAGATAGAATTGAACAGTTAGTTCAGTGCCTCCTTTTCTTGTTAAATCATGTGCTCTCCTTGGAAGACCAACAGACTGAAGCCTGCACTGCCAGTAATTAATTTGTACTGGTGTTTTGGTAGTTTTGAAATTTGTGAGCAGTTTTGAATTATTCCTGCAATTTTAGGACATTCTCTTATTTAAAACCAGTATAGAGGTATTATTAGAGAACCATGTGATTTATTATTCATGTATTTCGTGAATGGTGATAGGATTGAATGAAAAAGTATATGTAATATGCTTCCCAGTGGTATATCTATTTTTAACTTTTTAAATTGTTACCTTAAGATAATTATATTGCGTTGTTTTTGTAAACTATTGAAACAACTAATAGCTTATCTAGTTGTAAAAGTAGAGGTTGAGTATGAATACTGATTACAAAATCCACACTCATATTAATGCTGTTTGTCCACAAACATGAAGGATGATGGTAGGTATCCATAATTAACACAGTCTCATCAGGTCTAATTTAATATTTATATGTTCTATTGCCTTTTAATAAAAATGAGTCACCACTGCGTACAAAAACTAGAATATTTTCATATCAAAAGTTATTTCTCTACATGGAAAGTCAAAATATTTTATGCTCCAGAAGTTTATGACTTTTGTTTCATATCTTATTGAATAAACTAAAGGAAAACTGTATAATATCACTTTTCTGCCCCCACCCTATCCCACACAACATATAGATCTTTTGGAAACCATACATTCTGGAGGAAAATCCACAGAGATAGAATCAGTAGCAAGGTTTTCATTCCTGTAATTCATAGACTTCTGTACTAATGATCAGTCAGTCTGGTTTGTTCCACCTTCATTATTGAGAAGCAGAATGCATAGCTTTTATTGACTATCAGGAAAGCATCATTTCCTCCTAAGGCTGATCAGAGGATAGAACCCAGTAATCATATGCTATGGTCAAACTGTGACTTCTAAGCCTTCCACAGAAGTTAAAATTCCTTAATTTGGAGAGTTTCAGTTTTTTTCTTCAGTTTCAGTTTTTTTCCTGGAGGCTAAAGAACAAGTCTTATGATTGATACCATTCAGTGGACAGAATCCTGGCATTGCCCCCAAGAAGTACAATGCAAATTTAATGGGAGTTCCTGTCCCTGTAGCTATAGCATCTACCAAAACATGTGGCCAGAGTTGCACCCCCATTTGTGCTGGCCGTATGTTGCTTTGCTATAAAACTAAGTCTCACAATGGTCATTCATTTCTCTCAGCAAGACCCCATTTGCATACGGCAGTGTAGGGATGAAGTCTCCTGTTTTCTATCATTGAGTGTATTGGTAGAATCCCTTGAATAGTGGGGACTGGAATAGCTGCCAGTTCACTGAACATGTTTTTTCGCTCAGTCTTATGGCATCTCTCTTTGCTGTTCTCAAGTATTGTCTTAAAAAAAGATGGCCCCTGGAATAGCATTTGAAATATCCAAGGCAAAGGCCACTAGCTTCTAATGCCTTAGCTTTGGAAGTCCCAGTAAATTACACTTACTGCTTTCTATGGGAAAAGCATTTTTATTGGCACCCTAGATTCAAGAGGAAGATAATAAACTCTACCTCCTCTTCAAGAAGGAGAATTTACAATCATCTTTATCCCGTCGCTCTATTTTATCATAATTGATTTTCTTAACCTCTATGTAGCTTTCATAAAAGTTTACAAAATGACAGCAAGGAATTATTCTAGGGCAATTTTGGCTTTAATTTAATCCTTCCTTCTCATACAAAATGATGGCTTCTATAGTGATTTAAACCTGATTAAGTCAGTGATCCTTATTATTTTAACTAAAATGTTCTATGAACATAAAGGTTCATATTGCTATGGAAATGTACTTTTAATTAATGCAGCAAAAAATGGTGTGGCAACACATGAAACCTCCCAGTATACTAAGATCCACCACCACCTAATACTCTCTGTTGTAGTCAGGGTTTGCAAGAAGAGCAATTCCATATAGAGTTTATTATTTTATGATGGTTTCCCAGAATTAAATACAAGAAAGTGCAGGAAATCTGTCCACAACACTAAAGACCTGGAAAAGCCAACTAAAGACCTGAATCCCACAGCAATGTCCAGCCTGAGTCCAGCTAAAGACCTAGAGCCCATGACTGTGCCCTCCACGAGTCCAGCTGGAGGCCTAGAGCCCATGACAAGGACTCATGCCAATCTATTTTATGGATCTGTGCTGGGAAGGCCCAAAGTTCAGTGGTGGAAGTCAGAAAGTCTGTGATAGCAAGATGAAGGATCTGTGCCAGTAGGTTGAGGGTTCTTCCCTGGAGCCAAGAAATGATACTCAAAATAAGGGCCAGGGCTTCCCTGAAAAGTACCACAGCAATCCTCAGTGACAATTAGGTCCCAAGCTCCTCTGATGATGAGAACAGTCCAGTACATATCAGGAAGCCAGTTTAACAAGCTTCTCCTGGAGATTGAATAGCACACATCTTCCCATCCAGAGCAAGGAAGTGATGCTCCAAATAAGGACCAAAGCTCCCCCAAAGTGAACCGCAGTCATTCTCAGCAACAAGGTTCCCAGTTCCTCTGATGATAACAGTTGAGCTCATATCCAGGAAGCCAGAATGACAAGCTCTTCCAGGAGAACCAGTAGCTCCAAACAGCAACACTTAGAGGAGAACCCACAATGCTATCCTCTTCTCCACATCTTCTTGTGTGCTCTCAACTTTCCTCAGGTGGGCCATCTAAAGGCAGCATCATGCTAATTTAATTCAGCTGGTGTTAAATTGACCACCAGTTTTTAATCCATAACACCCTCCAAGAGATGTCCCAGTGTACCAATTGGACACTGAAGACACTCATCTGGATCACTCTCAGATGTAGTGCACTGGTGTTTACATTTCTGTGATAATGTCCATGTTACATCCCAGAGATGTGCTGGGTATAGAGTCAATATTGGCCTCTGGATATGGGGGCTTGGAGTGGTTTTCTGTCGGTGGAGTTCTCCAGAATCCAACTACTGTCTCCTCGCTGCTGCTTCAGATGCTTCCACGTTACTGCCTCACTAATTACTTCACCCCCCAAAGCTGTGTGTGCACCTGTGCACCTGGCTATTGTCCTGGGTCTTGGAGTTCCTGTTGGTGTTACACTCTTCCAGCCAGCCCAACAGTCTGGGGAGTAATGGAGGAGGCCAGGAGTGAGATCTCACTGTCTTCTAGTCGGTCTCCACCATCAGGGATGCAATGTCCATTCCTCATTTTTTATATTTTTATCCTATACGCCACTTGTCTGACTACTCAGTATTCCAAAAATTGCTTTCATGTTCAACCAATATAGTAAGAAAAAATGCTGAACTTGATATTTATCTTTACATCCTAAATAGATAAAAGATCCTTAATATTAAAATGCACTCTGCTATGTGAAAATGCACTTGAGTGGGTGTTCAAACGTACACACAAAATTCTATTTATAAATTTCTAATGCTCCCTTTGTCTCACATTGAACTATGTATATACTTTCTAAAACTATTACCAATCATAATGCATTTATAAAATTATAAGGACATCAACAAATAGAACTCAGGACTTTTAAAATATATATAATATAATATTTACATATAATTAATACAAATCATAACCTTACTTGTGAACAGTATTAAGTTTTAACAGTTCAGATTTTCCTTGAAGAGATCCACATAAGACCAGATAATTTTACTCTAAGGTTGTGAACTGTCTAAGTACGTCATTTGCTACACGTCAGAAAGTGTTATGGGTCCATAATTTCCTCAGTCCTGCATTTGGTTATTTCAATGAAACCCAGTGTTCAGGAAACAATAGGGATTCTATCCCCCAAAGGGTGAAAACCAAATACAAACCCAGCAGACAGGAAATGAAGAGAAAAGGGCTAAAACTTTCTCTCAACACCAGGTAAGATTTCTGTCTCTGTGTTGCAACAGTGAATTTATAAAAGCCTTCTGTGGTTCTCAAAACGTTGACCTTTCAGTGTATGCTTTGACTATAATATGAAGAAAAATCATCTGCTTGAAATTCATTCCAGTAACTGGAATAAACTGCATAGAATCAGGCCACTGTCAAATTAATTTTCTTACATGTTAGTGGGAATTTGTTCCACATTTCAGCAATTAGTTACATTTAAGGGTTTACATCTTTAATTTTTTAAATTAAAAAAGTACATAAAAGAACTGTCATATTCTGAGATTAATTCATGTGGACTATTTAATTTTAGTAAATCTGAGGGAAAGAGCAAGGATTTCATTGTCTCTATTGCCTGACCAAATTTTCAGGCTCAAATATTAGTTTAATGTAATACTACTGATTCTACAAAAAAAAAAAAAGTGCAACATGAAAGATAGCCCAGATAATATTTTTATTATTAGACAAATTAAAGAAGCAATTTTAAAAATTTGAATTAAAAAACTCATACGTACTGAGCAAATTCAATGTCTTTAAAAATAAAGTCAACCAAGGCAAAGTTAGCTGAACACTACTAAAAAAACAACAAAAGCTAAAACAAAAAGTTAGCTTATGTAAAGTAATTTATCAGGTGTGTGAAAAGACAGTCTGTTTTCTCATTCTCTATTAGTTTTGTTATGCTAAATGAGCAATGCCCACTGGGAGTCTTATAGGATGTGTGGAAGCTTCCACTTACTTCCTTTCATATGTGATTCTGACTGTTACCTACTGGAGAGGGTTTACAGATGAATCTAATGCTGCAACATGAAATCACATGTGACTCTGTGGACTCTAGTTAATTTGTCTTCTTGTTTCCTGCAGATTCCTCACAGGTGAGTCACATAAATGGCAGACAGAAATGTCAGTATGATTACTGAATTCGTCCTCCTCCTCTTTGTGTTGTTTCTCTTGATTTATGTCATAACTGTGGTGGGCAACATTCGAATTATTGCAATAATTCTGGTTAGCGCCCAGCTCCATTCTCCCAAGTACTTTTTCCTTTGCCAGTTGACTTTCTTGGATTTCTGCTGTTCCTCTGTCTTTATCCCTAAAATGCTGGCAAACTACATGACAGGATGGAGAACCATCTCCTACCAGGGAATGTCTCCTGCAGTATTCCTTTGTCAACATGTTCCTGACCACAGAATGCTTCCTCCTGGCTGCAATGGCGTATGATTGATATGTGGCCATCTGCTGCCCACTTCACTACTGGTCTGAGTCTGCCTGGTGACTGCCTCTTTCCTGCTGGGTTCTGCTAACTCACTCACCCACCTAAGCAGCTTGCTGAGCCTGTCTTTCTGTGGACCCAATGTCATTAGTCATTATTTCTGCGATATCCCCTTGTTCTTTAATCTCTCTTGTTGCAACACCCATCACAGTGAGGCTTTATTCATTGTCCTGTCTGCAACAACATCAGTGACTACATTTTTGACAGTGATTAGCTCCTATTGGGAAATTCTTATTACTCTCCTAAAAATGCAGTCTAGCAGTGGCAGATATAAAGCTTTCTCCATGTGTGCCTCCCACCTAACAGTAGTAACGCTCTTCTATGGGACAATGATATTTACCTACCTGGGAACCAGCTCTAGCTGCCCACAGGACAGACCCAAAATACTTTCTGTGTTTTACACTCTTCTGCTCCCAATACTAAACTTTCTCCTATACAGTGTAAGAAACAAAGAATCCAAAGAAGCCATGAAATAAATAATTAGGAGGAAAGTATTTGTTCAAGGAATATAACTTTTCAGGTAGAAACATTTAAAGGATATTTATTGATGCTGGAGGAAGACACATTGCTAAAAACCTAAAGATATGTGAGAGACAAAGCATTCTGAAGGCAGCTTATGTTCAAAGATGCCTGAATTGCTGGCTTTTGTAACATACATGTACACACACACATCCATGGGAGCACACATGCACATATACATGGAAATGTTTTCATTTATCTTCTTGGGTTCACTATTTGGGAACTCGTGAGCTGTATTGGTAGATGACAGATTATCATGTATTCTTATGTACAAAAGATTCAGGTGGTTCAGTAAGTAGAGGTGTATATGCCCAATTTCATATGGAAAGTAAATACATGGAAGAAAGCTTCCATAGGATGAAAAACTGGACTTTTAATGAACACATGAGAGACAGGAGAGGGTGTTGGTATTTGTTTTATGCTAGGGAAAATTGGCTTCTCTGTCTTCTTCCATCAGGAACTCTCCCCCAGCGGCAGTTCATACCAGTGTTTCTTTCCTCTCCTGTCCTGAGTGAAGCCACTGCCAACCTGGAAAGGGGATTTGTAGTCTCATTCTTCAAAATTCCTCTTTGTTCAGATTAAGAAAACTTCTGAAAGTGCTTATTGTTGTTGCATCCATTGAGTTTCTTTAAAATAATTTTCATGCCATTATGATACAATTTCATTCCTTCAATTCCCAAGATATCGCTTTGAAAATCTAACTTCCTTTGTGGCAAATTGACATCATTTTTATAAATTAGGTAATTATGAAATATGATATGAAGAGTTCATACAGGATGTAGGACCACTAGTAAGTGCATAATCACACAGATGTCCAATATGCACACACACCTGAAGAAGGATTGGTTACAGGGTGAGCAGAATTTGCCTTCCTTGTGACTCTCCAAGGCTGAACCATCTTAATACAGGAAACCTTGGATAAGGGGGCCTGAAAGCTAACCAGAGCTGAGACGGCATCGAAGTCTGAGTGAGCATTCACACACTGCGCTCTCACATGCTTCGATGGGGGCTTCCTCTCCAGTTTATGTCAATGGGTACAATTTCTTGTACACATTTTCCATGTCATTCTTCACTAAAACCATGAATATTTAAGCATTTTTTAGGATAATAATTTCACAGGAACAGAAGGGTTCTTCTCTTTATCTGCCAGTATTACAGAATTGCTAAAATAACAGTGCAAATGTACTCTATTTGAGTAGATTGGAATGTGTCAAAAATCAGATTCAAGAAACTTCCATTGAAAAGTGCAACCCCTTGAAAGTTTTATTGTTAAAATAATTTAGAATCTCATATTTCAAATTGCATTTGTGCATTATTTTAAGCACCATGTGTTGCTCAGCTCACTTAAAAATTAACTAAAACTCAGGCCAGCAGCATTATTGCTTGCAGAATGATGAAAGAATAAACCTTGCCTTTACCAAATGACACTTTATAGTATCTAATAAACAATTTTGTTTGTTTTATTTTACGTATCAAATCATAATAGTCAAGTGGATAGAAGTTATATTTATAGCAATAAATGTTTATTTATAAAGTATAAAATATTTGATCATTTTTTCCTTATTGAATGGATATAACATTATGTAAATATTCTACAAAATATATTTTAATCTATTTTATGGTATAGTATATTATATTGCATTGTTTTGTAACTCTCACAATTTCTTCTAAAATAAACCCATTGTCAATTGTCTTGATCATATATCACCAGAACATGACATTGATTTGCCAAAATATAGAGATCATTGTAACTGGTTATGATATAATTTTCATAATAATGACAGTTGTCTAATAAGGGAATGCTTAGATTGTCACAAGAAAATTTAGTGTGTGACATAACCACACACTAAATTAAAATCTGGAAGGCCCATTTCTTGGTAGTAGATACTTAAAATATTTTCATTTGACAAAGTAATTATGATGTTCATAGAGATACATTTTGTGCAGTATTTTCTCCTTTTATCTGTCACTTCTGTGTGAGGTTTCAATTACAAGAGTATATAAGTACAATACAATAAGGTGTATTACAAGAGAAAGAGTAAGAAACTTATTTCTATTATTATTGTTGTAAATCACTGTGCTTCATTCATAAAATAGGTTTTATTTTAGATATATATGTATAGGAAGAAAACAGCAGTTATTCCTTTGTAAACAGGTTTCATGTCAATGGGTTGAACCATGTATAGATTGAAAATACCAGAGAAAAAGAAAAAAACAATAAAAATGTAATACAACAATAAATATGACACAAAAATTTAGAGTAAGAATAAATTACTTAAGCTTTACATAGTATTAGGTATTATCAATAATTTTCAATAATATTATAAGTAATGATTAAAAGTATTTGAGATGACATGCATAGATTGTATGCAAACGCTATACTATTTCTGTGAGGAACTGAAACATCTATGGATTTAATATGTTGGAAAAAATTCCCCTGTGAATACCACACGAATCCCTGTTGAAAAGAATACATATATTTATATTAGGCCTTGTTACTTATTAGAAATTTTGAATTCTTGACCAGTCCGTTTTTGTAGACTATACTGTGAAATATAAAACTATTCCTCAAGCCAACCACGATAACTAAGAAAGTATTGAGTAGATACTTTCATTCTTTCAATGGATATTTGTGCATATTATATTTCAGTCGCTTAAATAGTTCTCCTCAGTGTCCTTCAAGCTTCTCAAGCCCAGATTTCCAAAACCAGTATCATTACATTCTTTGCAGCTATTTTCTATTATATTAATTTTTTTCTGAATAAACGTTCTCTATAAACTGTCATACCATTCAAGTATCCAACAAGTCAGCCTAGATTCACCTCTCTTCATTTCTCCAGGTACTGACTGCGTTAGATCGCACATTTGAGTTCAGTGTTCCCGCTTGCCTGGGCCTGAACTGAGTGAAGAGAAACAGTCTGGGACCACATGTAAAATACATGATATAGATAACGTGTATAAGTAACAAACCTTTCTCTATAAAATAGAAAACCTTTCTCCACTGCTCTATCATTGCACATTGCAATATAAAAAATGGCTTACAAAATTTTACTTTCATTTCCATCTCCTCTTCTGGACATCATCCTTGCTAGGAAATCACTGCATCTTACTGAACTTCATTGTCCCAATATTAATAAAAAAAGTGACAATATCATAGTATTGTTCAATACTTGCTTGTTGAATAAGCTGGTGAGCTAATTATTTTATAAATTGTCTTTCATACTGGGTACTGGTATACTTGTTAGTTAAGAGGGAATGAATACATATAAATAACAAAAATTTCTTTGTTTTTTTTTACATATTTTTAAATTACCACTATAGAATAAGATTTTCAATTATTATTAGATATTGGCATAGCAATAATAAATAAGAGTATAATGAAGTATGCCTTATGCATAATAATAAAATAAATATCTACTAAGATTATGTTTGGATTATTTAGCTCTATGAAACATTTCACAGATGCAAATGGTAGCAGTGGGGAAATATAAAACTGATATTTTGGCAAAATGCCCATAAAAATGTACCTAGTTGCAATGCAATACCTTCTGTCTTACAAGGAGTGATCAAAATACATGGTAAAATTTTTAAATAAAAATATTTATTAGTGTAAATAACACAATGCCATCAATAACACTCAAAATATCCTACCTAATGTTTTTGCCACTTTCTTTTTTTATTTTATTTTATTAGTACATAGTGATTACATCCACCGTGGCGAGTTGGTGTATGTGTGGTGTAACATGTCGTATTTCTTTTTGTTCATCTCTTTCCCTCCTCTCTTTATCCCCTTCCTGCATCTCTTCAGCCCCTTTGATTTTGGGAAAGTTCTATCTTCTTGTTTCCTATTACCTTTCATTTTGCTCTATAATTTAATTTTGGAGGGTTTTCTGTATAATATCACAGTAAATCATGTGATATTGAAGCTTGTATGTCTGTTTTATTTCACTTAACATTATGGTCTCAAGATACATTCATTTCCTAGCAATGACTCCAATTTATCTTTTTATGGCAGAATTGTATGTAACACATTTTTTCATCCATCCATCTGTTGATGAATCTATAGGCTGCTTCTAAGCAGGGAAAAGGCACACGTCTATGCTGTTAATGGGAATGTAAGCTAATACAATCACTGTGAAAATGCACATGGAGATTCTTCAAAAAACTGAAAATAGAAGTTTCATTCACTGCAGTTATTCTACTTCTAGGTGTCTTCCTGAAAAAGTTAGGGACATCATATTGCTGTGATTCCTGTTTATCCACGTTTCTAGCTGCACAGCTCTCGATACTTTGCGAATTAGTTCTGGAGGACCTCTTATGTTATTATGAGGTGTGATAAAAATGTGAGTGAAGTTACTGAGTGTCTTCCCATATCAAAACAATCTAGTAAAAACATCACAGGGTGTCCTCATCCACCTCTTTAACTGGATCTGGCACTGTGAGATGTTTGACTCTTCCACAAAGTCAAAATGATCACACAGCAAATGTCTTGAATTTATTCAGGACACAGAGATGAGACAGAATGACCTAAGACCTTCAGACAAGAGGACTTCAAGAACTACTTCAAAAGTGGCAAAGTGCAGAACAGATAATTTGATAATAGTTGTATTATTAAAGCCAGAGCAGTTACAGCAACGTAATGCATCATGGCAGACTTAGATAATTAGATGAAAATCAGATGATGATCAAAATATGTATTGCTATAAATGAATGACTAGTCAAATAACTATATAGGACAGCAGTAAAAACTTATTGCAGAATTTTTAAATTAATGTATTTTAAAAGATAAAGGAAAACGTATTTTCATCAATATATTGTTTTCATTGCTATTGAGAAAATACACATATTGATGAATGGCAAAAAGTCACAATGGCTTAATTAGAGAACTTATTTACATTACCCTTAAATAAATATTTTGATTATAAATCATAATTTTATAGTGATACTGTATCACAGCCATTCATTTAAGCGTTCTAATTTAATACATTGTCATACATCCTGAGATAAGATGAAAATAAAATACATGTATCACCACTCCACAACACTTTCACATAATGAGAACCTCACTTTAACTGCGACAAAACACTCAACAAATTGCAGTTGAAAGACATTCTAAAAAGTATTTGCCAATAACCCTAAACAGCTGTCACAGTCAGGAAAGGGAAAGAAGCAATTTTGAAGAGTTAAGGTTGTAGGCGACTAAGGAGACGAGAAATGCATTGCAGCATGTTGTGCTGGATTGGATCTTGAAAAGGAATCGATGGACTTCAGTAGAAAAACTGTTGTGGTTGAACCAAGTTTATTCTTTATTGAATATTTAACTAGCAATGTAGATTTCTTTGTGTTAACAATTGTATTATGATTATCTGAGATGTTAGAATTAGAGATGTTGATTTCAGCAAATAAAGAAATTGTGTAAGGTCAAAAATATATACATAAAAAGTCAAAATACTTTATGGAAGTTTGATGGGCTGTTTTGGAAAACATGCAGTCCTTTGAGCAAGCAGTTATACAAAGCATGTTTATCCTATGGTGTGGTCCGTCAGAGCACCGAGACGAGGGAATACTATTGTTCACTATATTTTTTGGCTCACCAAATACAGAGTATGACATAGCACAGGAAAAGCTGGAACTGTGACACAGTTTCCAGATGTTTTCATTGCTGTAGTCCCTCCCCAGGCACAGTGTAAGCTTTATTTTGTATGTGCACCAACTACCTGTGAGGAATATGATAATTTTGTACTGCAAACTTGTACCAGAAATGTAAAGGCAAGCAATACAAGTGAATGTAAAAATCACAGGGGAAGAATCAGTTAGAGACATCTAATGAGGTCTTCTAGCTTAGTGGCATTGAAAATATCATCCCTGCTCTGTGGCATTTTGAAAATTCCACTTTCATGAGCCAATCTCAATTGCTAATAAACTTAAATCATCATAATGTTGTGTCTTAAGAAGCTGCTTTCAAATAAATAAACCAACAAAAGAAACAGCAAATGAGGAAATGAATTCAATTTTGAGAAGTACTAAGTATTCCATGGGCATTATTCCAAGCCCAGGAGTTTTATTACTACTTCACATTTTTAAATGTTTTCGCTAGGTAGCATTCACATTCTCAGCCGATGATTTTGTGTATATGCTATTGAGTGCAGTCAGGAATTAATGAATCGTTGATGTGATAAGTTGGTATAAAGATAATTCTGGAATACATTAAGAACATTATATCGGTGCATAGAAAGCTCCTTTCTCTCTGTGAGGGCATTTGAAAGATTAGGCAGAGGCAGAACTCATCTGAGATTCTTTAGCCTCATTTGGCTTATATATTTTTATAATGCTTTAGTGTTTTAGAAAGTGTGCCATCTATATATCTACAAATAAACTCAAGACGAACATGTTGTTAAAATTCTTTCAATTAAATTTCTCCATGTCTGTGGCCGCCTAAAGCAAAACAAATGAAATTGAAGACTACATCTCCAAATGTTTTCTTTCAAAATATTTTGCACACAATTTACAAATAGACCTTGGGGTGCAATTAAAATATAAACCTCAAGAGATCAAAAATGTTAATTAATTACTATCATTAAGAGGATAGTTCAAGAGTTTGAGGAAGAGATGCGAGTAGAAGAAGTCTGATTGACACACTAGATTGCAGGAGAAAATTTTTTATCGTGGGGTTGCTTTAGAAAAGTATAAATGATTAAACTAGTCTTGAGTATGACACCACGATCAAAAATGATTTTAATTACCTAGGAGACATAACAATAATCTTACTTAAATTAGCTCTAATTTCTACAATACCCACACCTATCATCAAAATCACAAGTAATATTATTAGCCTCATAATACGTGTGAGCACTCATGATGCAGGAAATGGAGCTCTGTGCTAAATAAGAGCTGATGCGGAACCAGCAGTTAACAGTTCAAGCCACTGGGCTGGCAACTCATGAGAGTCCCGACTATTGATGAGGGAGAAATAATACGACCTAAAATAGGTGGAAGAGAGCTGCAAGAGAAGTGGATTTGCTTTGAAATCCCAGGTAAACCTAATTTAAGCAACTTCTTATTTTCACAAAGTGTGTGCGTATGTGTGTGTATGCTACAACTTTCAGTAGTGCTTAAGAAAAATATGGTGACACCCAAGATAATGTGCTTATGCTGAATAAACACTTCTTCAGTTAATGAATGAATAGGAACACTAGATGGCCTGATATATTTTAAATAATTAATTGCAGTTAATGTAGTTCAAATCCCTTTTGGTTACTATGGTAAATATTTAATACAAGTATGATTTACTTACACATGCATTTCAGGTTTCTGTACTTATCACACATATTTTCCCCTCTTCTTTTGTTTCCTTAGTATAGTTTTATAGTACATGATGCTTACATTTAACTTGGAGTGTCAACGTAATTACAAAACTAATTTCTCTAGTGTCAATGAAATCTATACAATTTAATTACATTTTGACATTTTAGCAAATTTTTAATTTTTAATGACTTGGAAGCCACTGTTCAGCAATGAAGCAATTCTCACAGAATGTTATATGTGGTTTACACAGGAAAAAAATCAAGTTTCAAAAAAATGTTCATGAAACAGTTTAACTATGTTTTAGATTACCAACAGAAAGAAAGAGTCTAAATCAACTCTGATTACTCGATCTTTGGATTTGAGTCTTTCTCTAACTTTCTTTTGTCCTTTGGCAAGTAGCACAAAGCCCTGAATTATCAGAAATGACTGGGAGTAATTTCTCTGCAGTGACTATTCAGTTTCTCTGGATTTGCAAAACACCCTGAACTATGAATGCTAGAGAAAGAACAATGCTTTCAAACTAATAGAGTAGTATAATAAAATTAATGAAACAAAACTAACAATGGATTAGAAATCTTTAAAAATTAGCAGTATTTATCAAGAAAGAAAAATCAGGATAAAAAATTCATAAAAATCTAACATGTTGGATGTGCTAATTATCCAGCGTCAACAGATACACACCATGCATGCATCAAAATATCACACTCTACCTCATTAGGATGTACAAACATTGAGTGTAACTCAAAATATAAAATATAAAATCCTATACTCTTTTCTAAAGATCCAAAAGTCAAAAAAAAAATAAAATCAGAATAAGAATAATGCATCAGAGGAAGGGGAGAAAGGGAGGGGTACAGATGGAGAGAGAGCGAGAGAGAGAGAGATGAAAAATACAGTTTAAAATCTGATGAGTGTGTAAAAAAGCATTCTCTTGATAAATTGAAAGAGGCTTTAAATATCTGTGGTCGTGGCCATGAAGCAGCCCTGCTGCAGGATGACCCTACACTCATCAAAAGCTCTAAACCTGATCCAAATGGGTTCCAGTTCCAGAATCCCTTGCACAACAAAACCTTGATTGCAAGATTTTCTAAATATATTATTACTTTCTGGAAACAACAGTTCATAACAGACATTGTTTATTAATACAACATTGTCATAATATGAAATCTAAGCTTTCATTTACCTCAAGCTCAAGGTTATCTATTTGTCTCCTAGTTTGATGATGGCTTTCAGATCTCTGAATCACCTTGTCTCAGTGTAAATTAAACACTGATGAACAGTGATGGCCTTCCACAAGTTCATCAAAGAAGCTACAGAAGTAGTTTCTTTGTCTACCACAAGAAATTATCTGCTAAAATTCTTTGGCTTGTGTACATTTTCCTGAAATAGACACTTTAATGTTTACATGCATATTGATTTGTTTATCAAAGGAAACAAGATCCACAAGAACAATTTTGTCTGATTCTCACTGGATACTTTTCTTTTCTTTTCTTTTTTTTTTACTTCATCATAGACAAATGATCCTTCATGAAATATTTTAACCTTATAATCCTATTTTAGTTTATTTTCATTATTATTTAAGAAAGTACTTGAGCTGTTTATATAGAGTATGAATGAGTTTTTGCCTACTAAGGTAATTATAGGATGATTCCTCATCTCAGGAATGATGCTTTTACTCTAATCATTTTGTAACAATAAAACAAAATCAGGAATACCAAGATAGGCAGGCACGTGGGACCAGCACTGCTTGCAGATGATGTAGCTGATGCTGACAGGGATGGGGGTGGTGGTGGTGCTGTGTCTTTTCTGAGATGTAGCACTGTGTCTGTTTATCAGTAAGTGAGGACTCAGTTCACCTAGTGCGGGATGGAACATCTCAAATACATACTCTGTGAAGGAGTGGGCTAATAAATGATTAATATAATGTGGCTACTGCCATATTATAAAATTTTAGTTCTAAAAAGAAGATACTGTGTATTATAAGAATAATTTGGCAAATATATGGTTGCATGTCTATATAATTATTATGGAATATAAAGAAATGATTGGAAAAAATTGTAATGATGTCAATAAAATTTTAAAAGTTTTAAACTGCTTTCAAAGATTTCTTTGAATTTTGATTTTTTTCTATTTTTTTAAATGAATATTTTTTATTCCTATAGTAGAATCATGTTCCTAAGTATAAAGTGCTATGTAGTGAAAATTTACCATTCCATTCTTAGTAAAGTTATTCACAAATAAACTAAGGATTTCTTTGGAAATTTCTGATCTTCCTACTTGGTCAAAGTTTTCCTGATATGGGGACTATAAGATGGAAATATTTATATCTTATAATTTATGCATCATTCATTCATTCAAAACATGAATATTTCTTAATAAGCATTAAAGCATCACAACAAATACCAAGTATTTATATTCTTCATTGTGGAACCTGTGTAAAGGAATAAGCAATCTCTTTGCCCTTTAGTTCTTGAACTTTTACACTTGGAAGCATGCCTAAATGTTGCCTTTCCTCAATGCCCATTATATGAGAAATCCTGGAATTATCAGTTGGGAAGCAAGACACACACTGTTCTGTTTATATTCATAGTCCCTCAGATTCTTTGGAGATTACCTGGGAAGTTACAATTTTATTAAGTCCAGCACAATATTCCAAGATTCATTTATCTCAGAATGGAAAAAAAAAAAAACGAATGCACAAAAATGTAGTCAACTACCATAAAGAAAACAAATCTATATTGCAGAAATTTTCAGATTTTTAAATGGATTTCATATTTATTTTATTTCTGATAAAAATTTGAGAGTTGACTATTTTCTACAAAGACATTATTGAAAGTCATTTCCCTTAGCTTTGGGTCACAGTATTACTCTTAAACTTGAATGATTTTAGAGCTGATAACCAAAATTGGGACTTTTGCAGAAGAACATGCATACATATTGCATTTGGACTTTACCCTCAAAAATGCCAGGACTTGTAGAAACACAAATGTAGAGTTAATGGAATCAGAATATACAAGTAATACACACATTTTGAAATTAAAATTTTGGGGAAAATGGTTTTAAATGACCTAGCTAGGAAAATATCATATGTTCCTATTATATATCATATGTTTAACAGTTTGTTTGAGTTATAATTCCAATGCATAGCATTAAGTTTGCAAAAAGAGTCTTATAATTTTAAATAGCATGAAATATATTGGGCTCAAAAGGACAGTAAATGATATATTAAAATTGTTTCCTGTCATTTTTTACTACATAACATTTCTCAGGTTTGATGAAACAGTTACACACATAAATAGAGTCAAACTGTTAGAATGCAATTGCTCTAACAATAGATTCTTGTCTACAGTACGTAGATAATAGAAGCTATTGTATAAGGTTTTCATGGAAATTAAATGTGTTAGTAAAGCAAAGCCTGTGTAATAGTATCAAGTTCAATCTAATTCTATAGCATGTTACCTTGCATTGTACATCAATATCAATCTATAAGCATTTCTACACATGGCAAGTGAATATTTTCAGTCCCAATAGGGAAATTTTTTTCCAAGCAATAAACTAATTATAGAAATACCAGGCCACTCATATAATGACTGAAAAATCACTCCTCATTCTGGCCAAGTATCAACTTTGATTTCTCAATAGTTTAAAACAATACACCATGGGTAGGTGAAACATCACCAATGTGCCTGACTACATGCTCGTGGGGTTGGCAGATTCTTTTTTTTTTTTTTTTCCCGGCACCAGGGATTGAACTCACAACCTCATGCCTGTCAGATAGGCACTTAAGTCACTGAGCCAAACTCCCGGCCCATGGGTTGGCGGATTCTGAAGACACAACTGGTCCTCTTACTGCTCTTCCTCCTGATCTACCTGGTCACGGTGCTGGGGAACGCAGCATTCCTTCCTTTACTTCCTCATTTTGGATTATAATTCCTCAATAATATATTTTAGTTTTACTATTATATTTTAATTTCTTCTTATTATTTTCAAGATATCTGATTTGACTATATGTAACAAGAGCAAGTTTTTACCCACTGAATTCATTACAATTCTTATGTTAGCCTCAGGGCTGATTATATTTTTCTATTCATTTTTCTTTTATAAAATAAAAATAAAATGACATTCACTAAAGTAGTACAACATACCACCACAGTGATGCCTCAGATGAAGCCAATCACACTTGCAAACCAGAAATAGAGGTCCCGCCCTATTTCAGTGAGGCCTCCAGTTTTTTTTTTTAAAGTTTTGCCCTCGAATTCTCTGCAGACAAGCTTCCTGATAAAATTTTCATTTCATTAAAAATGGTACAAAATTTGCAGTGCAAAATAATTAAGCTGAAAACGAAAAATGAGTACACTGGGGCATGAAGTTAAATTACATGAAGAAACATAAACAGTATGTCAAATATTTTTCAGCTTCTGAAACAGTTTCTGTTTTTCATTGCCAGGAAAAATCTGAACTTGACAAATTTTCAAGAAGATACTATTGGGAGAAGGTGTTTTTTTACTTCAACCTTTCTTTCTCCATAAGCATCATTCTTAAAATTGTAGGCAATTTCACAAAATAAAATAAAATGGGAGTGTTATCAGACTAATATGCATGCATACACATATTATTTAGTCCTTATCATGAATAATGTTATGACTGGCAAAACAGTAATATAGAATTGGTGGAATCAATCTATGCAAGCAACATACATTTCTGAAAATGTAATTTATGCAGAAAATGATTTTGAGTAGGTGTTAGAAAAATATACATGGTCATAAGTGAAATGAATCAGACTCACATATGTAAACATTGTATTGCCTCCCTGGCATGAGAAACTGAAAAACTAAGTTCTAAAATACACAATAGATCTTGTGAAACTGGAATAAATTATTCAAAAGGAAAAAGAACTAGGATGAATGAAAGGAGAAAGGACAGAAGGGAAAGCAAAAAAGTACAATTCGGTTTTACTGCTAGTGTCTCTTAGTTCCTTATAAAGGAAGATTTGAGCTAATACTCATTGGGCAAATTTTTATGCCCATATTTTGTACCCTGAGAAATTAATTTAAAGAGAACAACATGCAATGTATTAAATGTTGAAATTTTGTTTTACCTTTTTTCCATAAAATAAAAAGCAAAATACATCCTTATCAGAATTGAAGATCATTAATCCTTCACTCCCCCCAAAAAAGATGAAGAAAATTTATTTGCTGGGAATAAAAATAGTATTATCACCACTAACCCAAAAGTGACAGAGTGGTTGTGATGACCTCAAAGCTTTGTCTCTGTGTTTTGGGGTATAAGGATATTTATGGCAAAGTCACCCCAAGATTCCTGCCTTTCTTGTCCAAATTAAACCAGACCTTGAACTCCTAGAGTCACATCTGAACATTCTTTTCAGAGGGCACAATATTTTTCTGACAGACAAGTACTCTTTGGTCCAATCTGCTGAGGGGAGGCCAGGAAGTATCAGATATTCTTGCTCTTGGCCAGAGGAAGGTGGAGTAGCAGCCAATCTTTTAAAACTTCCAATGCTTGAAGATGTGTTTTACACTCTCAGTTACCATAGCTTCAGGAACTTGACATTGTATGCACTCTATAATCTTTATGTGCCTCAACAAACTCCCAAGACTGAACTTATTTCAATTAATATGAAATACTTTGGCAATTTAAACAGAAAATAATACATAAAAATGGATTTTAGGATAAATAATAACATAGTCTTTCTCAGGTTTGTTAAAATTACTTGTAACACAAGCACAGAGTCATAAGTATGTCCTGTGAGCTGAAAATATCTTGGTAGAATCACAGTGTCAACATGTAATTGCTCTGATTTCATATTGGTAACATTCTGTGCTCTTTTTTGGCACCAAATACATGAGCGAAGTCCCTGTGGTGTGATATCTTCATATGAATTAAGTGTGTTAACGAAGGAAAAGTGTTTACAGTGATGTCAGGCTAACACTAAACACATATATCCTTTGAGTACATAAGAACTGAAGGTCAATTTATACCCATATCTATTCATAAGAATTAAATATTTTTGCTCATTTTCTCTATAGATTTTATCAATGTGTGGAAACACTAAGCTAATTATAAACAATGTCCCTTATAAAAACAAAAACATTTTTGAAGTCTGTTAAGCTAAGTATCAACTTTGATTTCTCAGTAGTTTGGAACAATACACCATGGGCAGGTGGAACTCCAGCAATGTATCTGACTTCATCCTCATGGGACTGGCAGATTCTGAAGAGACGCAGCTGGTCCTCTTCCTGTTCTTCTTCCTGATCTACCTGGTCACGGTGCTGGGGAACGCAGGGATGATACTGATCATTCACCTGGATCCCCAGCTTCACACTCCCATGTACTTTTTCCTCACTCACCTGTCATTTCTGGACCTCAGCTACTCAAGTGTCATTACCCCTAAAACCTTACAGAACTTACTGACTTCATCCAAGAGGATCTCATTCCTGGGCTGCTTCACCCAGATGTACTTTTTTGTTATCTTTGTAGTTACAGAATGCTTTCTTTTCTCCTCCATGGCTTATGACCGCTATGTAGCTATTTCTAACCCTCTATGCTATCCAGTCATTATGTCCCCAAGACTATGTCATGCTTTGCTTGCTGGTTCCTATATGATTGGCTTTGTGGAGTCTACTGTTAATATGGTTTTAGTGGCTAGACTGCATTTCTGCAACTCTAATGTCATCCATCACTTTTTCTGTGACACAATTGCAATTTTAGCCCTATCGTGTAGTGACACTTACTATGCTGAACTCATTGTAATCATTTGTGCTGGATTTAATATAGTTGTCTCTCTTATAACCATATCCGGATCCTATGTTTTCATTCTCTCCACTATCCTCAAAATTAATTCCATTGCTGGACAGAAAAAAGCCTTCTCTACATGTTCCTCTCATTTCCTGGGAGTCACCATCTTTTACAGCACTACCATGTTTGCTTATTTAAAACACAAGCAGTCCTATTACTCGGAAAAGGATCAGGTGGCTTCTGTGTTTTACACTATTGTGATCCCCATGCTGAATCCTCTCATTTACAGTCTCAGAAACAAAGAAGTGAAGAGTGCAGTCATTAGAGCCCTGCAGAGAAGATGGAGCTGCAGCCAATTAAAATAACAGTGATATTAATTACTAAACTTCCCTGTTCTTTTCTATTTGATCTTTCTTAGGTCTGTTTGTAAAAGCAACTGATTCCTCTGTTTTTATTTCTGTGGAGCTCTGTTTTACTTAAAGAAAACTGATCTCCAAAATTTTCAAGACTGTTTTTCTTTTTGTTTAGAAATTCCTACTATATTTGAAAATCATAAATTGTATGATAATCTACGGTCTGAATGCATGCGTATTGAAGGACAGCAGTTATTCAAAATACCAAAGCACTGTGTCATGTAGTAGTCCATCCGTGCTGAAATCATATGGTATTTTATTGTGAAAAAGTTATTGTGAACAGTAGTTACAGTTTCAGAAATCGTTACCTTTATAAGCATGAAATACAGCAGCAAGGTTTGGGGCACTCATTTTGGAATCAGATGTTGTAGAACTTAGACTTTAGATCTGCTTTGCTTTTAGTTGTACAACTCTTGATAAGTCATGAAAATTCAAAGATTTTATTTTCCAAGTGAAAAAGATAAACAAATATTCCAGGCCAATTCGAGCAGAAGATAGTTGTCATGCATGAATGGTGGCCATTTTCATTAGAAAGATAACATTCCTTTTATATATTTTCATGCAAAATATGGGTCTCTTTATTAATTCCTATGATTAATTATCAGCCCAGAAACAAAATGATTAAAAAACGCAGTTTTCAACATTGGATAAAAGTAAAGTAAAATTTTTAAGTAGATTTAACTTACAGGATCATGTATATATTAAAGTTGGATACAAATTGGAAAATATTATAAAGTAGTACAGAAAAGAAAAATTCTAACAACCAATGACAGTTTTTTTCATGTTTTTCTAGATCAATAGTTGTGAATACATGTGTACATGTTAAATATTTAACCTAGTATCCCTTGTTCCTTATGTATTCTTCCACTGTTTACTATATACAATAAAAGCTTAGCATTTGATAGTTGTCACTGAAACCCATGTAACAAATATTTTCTCTGGATGTGAACAGAACCTAAAATCTTCTAAATTGAGCAATTTGAAAATCTGCATGCAGGGATATTCCTTAAATGTGTACTTGCTAGATGTTTTTAAAATTGCTTACTATCTTTCTTCTAATTTTCTTACATTGAAGATAATTGTTAAAAACAAGTATATTTGAATGGAATAATGTTTCATTATCTTTACATTTTTAATACAGCCATAAAGAAAACAATTGAAAATTAGTAAAGATATTTGTGTCATCCCATAATCTTAGATCAGGTTGAGAATATTTTCCTTTCTTATTTAATTTTCCCCCACATATTCTATAATTATCATTTTACTCTTCTCTGCAATTTAAAGTTTAGATCATATTCTGTAGTTCTATATTCTAAGTGTTTAATTGTTGTTTAAACTTGTCTAATAATTAGTAAATCAGTTTTTAATCCAAGCAATGTGATTATATAATTTTTTTTTGAGATTTAGGTCTGTTATAAAATTGGAATCAATTATTTCTCTTATGTGCTATTATAATAAAAGAAAGATAATATTTAGGAGTCAATTTTACAATTTTTCATTAATTCAAAATATTCACTTAATTTATTCAAATCAATTTAAAATGTTTTATTTTCCTCTATTTTCTTAATTTCAAATTTTCAACTCACATGTCAGTGCATAAAGAATGAATTTACTTTTAGTTTTATATATGTGTTACCTGTAATCTATATTTGCATTTTTTCTCCTGTTTATTATTTATTTGCAGTTACAAATAAGTAATAGATAAAATATTTTTATTTTATAATTCCTTTTTGTCTCATTTCTCACTTTGTTAATAACTATTCCTTTCCTTATACTTATGGTTTCTTTTCACCCTTCTAGTTACTTTTATGAGATACAATTTTGACTTGCTTTCATTTCTGTGTGTTTCTATGTTTTAGAGAATTTCTAAATGTAAAAAATGTGTATGTAGTTTGTGTCAAAGAATGGTCCATAGAATGTAAATCTTGTAAACAATATTTAATTTGAAAAACTCCTATCTTCTTTGTCAGATTGTCCAGGAAGTACTTGTATGTGTAAAGTATAATATATTGTGTGAACAATGAGATAGATTTAGATTATTTGCATTTGGCCTTTATTTTCCATACTATATTAGTGAATATCACATTTCATGAAAGATGCTGGAAATAATTTAAAATACAGTCCTCTGGCCCATGGAACCATACCAAAATAATATGCAATATAGTTAAGAATTTTTCAAAAAGAATCTAAAATAACATGGAAAATAGGAACAGTTATCTTTGATACTGAAGAATTTATATATACATAATAGTAGGGCATTACAGTGTCCTAGATAGTATTTGAGGTGTTTTATATGTGATTATTTTACTTTATTTTTGCAAGATAAATCTTTGGTAGGTACTAGTAACATACAATTCTTTTAACATACAAATTTTAATTTCATGTAATAAACTGTCATGTTTTGATGGTCAAGGAAAGTCTAAATAATTTTTACTTAAAAATTTTATAGAGCATACTCACAATACATGTGATTACAATCATCACGAAGACTTAGCGTATATACCTAGCACATCTTAATTCGTTTTCTATCCCATTTCCCTCTCATCTCTCCCTTCTTCCTCCATCTCTTGATTCCCTTTCCACTTGCAAAAGATCTCTCTCCCTATTTCCTATTATCTTTTATTTTTCTCTTCAAATTATTTATACTTTGATTTCTCATATAAGAGAACCTGCAATATTTAAGCTTGTGTGTCTGATTTATTTTACTCAACATTATTACTTCAAAGTGTATCTACCATTTTATAACAGTTCCACAAGGATAAGACAATTTTGAATATGGAATACATTTATAGTGAAAGTCAAGAACTTTGCAGCCATCTTGGTTTAAGGAAATATCACTTCAGCTTTACAATTATTGTTGCAACTTCTTGGAGTTGAGGGAATACAGCTAATGCTTGCTTTTAACAGTGGATTCTTATTTCCACTGTTCAGCAGAGTGATACCTTTGAATAATAGACTGGACCTTTTCTACATGAACCCCATTCAGCACTCAAACAACAAAAACAGTACTCTTGCTGAGGGCCCACTGGTTGAAAATGATGCCTCTTTATACCTGTGTACTCATGTCTTCTTAATCCATCTTTCAGGATGACATTGTCTTCTAATTTTTATTTTTATTTATGCATAGTAGCAGTACATGATGATTACATTCATTACTGAGTGTTGGTATGTGTACTTAACACATCCTAATTCTTTTTACATCTGCTATACTCCTCCCCTCCATCTCTGGGTCACCTTCCCATTTATAAAAGATTTATCTTTCTGTTTATTTTTATTTATCTTTTATTTTGCTTTTTAATTTGCTTATATTTTGGTTTCTCATAAAGAAAAATTGTATAATATTTAAGCTTTGTGTCTGGTTTATTGCACTTAATAGTATGGTCACAGGTGTCTTCTTTTTTCTACAAATGATGTAAGTTTATCCTTCTTTATTGAAAACAAACATCATTGTCTACATATACTAGGTTTTCTTTTTCAAATCATAGAATGATGCACATACAGGCCACTTCCAAGATTTGTCTGATCTTTAGAGAAATGCAAATTAAAACTGTCCTGGGATTTAAATTACTGGTGAAAGAATGGTTATCACCAAAGAAGAAAATCATAATATATGCTGGTGAGGTTGTAATAAAAATAGAACCCTTTTACATTTTGGCTGGAAGTGTAAACTAGCACAACTACCATTGGAATCAGTATGGAGATTCCTCAAAAACTAAAACTCAAAATTTTGTTCTATCCAGCTATGCCCTTTTGAGATATCTTTCCAGAAGAGTTAAGGACATCATATTATGATGCACAGTACCCATCCTTATCACAACACAACTCATAGTAGCTCACTTTTTCTGAAAGATAGGATTCTTATCCCTTCCCTATAAATACTAGCTTTGGTTCCATCTGGAAATTTTCCATCATTTCTTGCTTCTGAAATGTCTTTCTCATGCAATATTATTTTTATTCTTTTTTTTAAAATGAATTCTATCCTTCCCTACTGCTTTTATTTTATTTTATTTTATAGATAAAAAAACAAGGAAAATAAAACAGAATAAAACCAATCAAAACAAACAAATGTAAGTGATACAGCACTTCAAAACAATACGAAATTAACAATAGGTATCATAATGCCTCTTGTTTTCTTCAAAATAGATGCAAATACCTTCAGACACAGTGAAGATCAAACAGAACAGAACAGAATAGAACCAATAAATACAAAACAATGAATGTAATAAAGGGCTTCAAAAAAGACAATAGTAAATCCAAAATGACTGCCATAATATATCTTGCTATCTTTTATTTTTATTTATTTTAAAAAGCAAAACAGAAAAAAGAATAGAAATAATACAGAATTTCAAAAAAATAGTAAGAAATTAACATATATTAATTATATATATGTTATATAATTATATATATTGCTTATTGTTATCTTAGAAATAGTTGTTCAGGCTATAAGATCTAGGCATAAAAATGTTCAAACAATGACAGCACAAACTCTCCTTTTTGATGAACTAATAGAGATTATTGGCATAGTTATCTATCTTGCATACATATATATGCATCGTTAGATATGTATACCTACATATATATAATCTTTTCCTTTCTTCCTTTTCTCCTTTCCCCTATCCCAGCTGTTCTTTCCTTTGAGCACTTTCTTTCCCTCTCATTATTACAATGTCTATTGTATATTTTGGATCTTGCCATCTTGGAAATAGCTGCTCATGTCATCAGATATAACGAAATCAAACAAAACAAAACAGAACAAAACTCAACCCAACAAAACAATGAAAATGATACAGGACTTCAAAACAAGGGCAATAGGGAATTAATGATGGCTACCACCTTCAGAAGCCGATCCCCCGTTCACCACTGTTTTAAAGTTCCATCTGTCCACATTTTCTTCTCTACTTTATTGCTTTTTACAGCAGTTATTACCATCTCACTTTCCTACATAAATTCACTTGTTCCTTTTGTTTCCTGTTTGCCCTGTTCATGCAACATGAATATGTGTTCAATCGAAAGGAGTCAGTTATATGTAATTCTGCAACGTTCACACCCACAGAGCCCTTTCTGCTCCTAAAAGTCCCTCTGGCCTCCCTTGCTAAGTGTGCTTAGGAGTGCGAGGTCACTCACCTGCATTGTGTCAAGCGGGAACACCGTGCCCTTCTTCCAGATGGCCCTGCTGAGATGCGGGTCAGGAAACGGGCCGAGAGAGTGGCTTCATAAATCCGTGTATTCCGTGACACATGGGCACTAGTGATTCGTGATTCTTCCTGTTGGTGCTGTGTCTGAATCAGCGCTGCTGATCTTAGTAAGATTTTGTGGTCTTACATAACTCAGTTTCCGAATTAGCTTCCTTTTGTGGCAAATGGAAGTCTTTCCTGTGAAGGTTGTGTCAAAATATCATTTCAAATTTTTATTTGCTATTTTCCATGTGTGCTGTGGCATCTTTCTGATGTGAACGATTTATCTTTTAGGATGTTTATAACTGAGCATTCTGATTTATTGGGATTTTTAAAAAAGAATTTTCCCTTGATATTTTCGCCTTATGATTTAATTTTAATCAATTTTCTTTTTATTATGTTTTATTTTTCCTTTTGTTTTCATTTTTATAGCAGTGTTGACACTCAAATCTGGCAGTCTTTGTCTGCATCTTCAAAACTGACACATGAAAAGAGCACTGAGTGTCAGGTGTAATCTCATTACACTCCTGCCTGGGGTGTGACCGCTGCACCGCGTGTATACTGCACCCTGTCCCAGGTGCACCCAAGGTGCTTCTTCTTGGGCTGTATCCCTTTCCCTCGTGGCTTCTCTCCATGGTGTTTGTTGTTGCTATTATTATCCTCTGCTTCTCTCCCCCATAGTGAACCCTCAACTATATTTGCAATGACAAATTTTTATATCATGATAAACTTATTAAAATTATGCAAATGTTTTCATTACTTAAATTTAAATACACTTATCTATATATTAATAAATTTTCATAGTTATTTCCAACTTGGCTCTCGGAAGAAATTAGAAAAACAATGAAAGAAATTATTCTGTCCCTTTCCTGTCTACTAAGGTTAAATTTCTACTAAGGTTAAATTATAGTTTTCTTATAGTTCTAGGACTACTTGTATGCCTGGGGCATATGGACACACAAACACACATATATACATATTATACATATGTATACATATGTGTATATATATATATATACATTTAAATGTGTATCATTTAAATCTACAATTTAATACAAATAAACTATATACTGATACTCACAGTTCACAAAATTACATGATATGTGAAATCTTACAAAATTTCACCTTTTTTCCCCCTCAACATACATGGTATTTTTATGCTTGCCTTTTTGACTAATAATTCTCCAAGAAGCTCAAAATTTATACTTTAATTTTCATACAGCACTTTACAATCAGAACAAAATAAAACTGTAATCCATACTAAGATGTAGTGTAAATCCATTTGCTATATTTTTTAAGAAACACCATGGTAGTAGATGTTTACAATTTTCCCTAATTGTTGACTTGTTGCAATATGAAAAGCTTTATTTTGACAAATGAGTTAAATTATGACCCAGAATCAAAGGTTTTTTACAAAATTATATTTCGTGTCTTAAGTTTTCTTAGCTAATATTAAAGTATTTTAAATATTTTTACACTTTAAAATTGAGGCCATGAATTATTTTTGTTGTATTAATATCTACATATAATGACTTTTCCCAAAGCCATTTACTAAATAATTTATTATTAAATAATAGTTATTTATTATGCTGAATAATATTTTCTATTATCATTAAATAATAATTTATTATTATCTAGTAAATCATCATGTTGCTTTCTGAACTGGAGGATAATTGCAGTAGATTCCCTTTGGGTCTTATCCTGTGGGTTTCATCAGCAGTAGAATAAATGAATATAAACCATAAAAATGAAGTAATATATGACATAATTAAACCTGTATTTGCTGTTCTACAGGTAAGAGAAATTTTCAGACCATTTGCAAAATATCAGGGGAGCTCAAAATCAAGTTTGAATATATTATTTTGTATTATACACTTTAGCCACTAAACATGTGGAATAAAACCATTTAATCCCCTTGCATACTCCAAAGTGAACAGAATTTATTCGTTGTGTGGTATTTTCGAAGTTCCACCTAAGAATTCAAAATAAAGAGGTTGTGGAAAGCAATAAAATAAAAAAGGTTGAATTGTGTTTTTTTTGTTGTTGTTCTTTGTTTTTTGTTTTTGTTTTTTTGTAGAGATAATAGGAATGCTCCAAATAGAATTTATACTTACATTTCTTCAGGGGAAGAAACCAGAATTGAAAGAATGAAGAGTCAAGAACTCGTAATAGACATTCATTCTGCTCTGTTGGAAAGGAGAATTTATTTTATTCTAAAAATACCAACTATTTATGATTCTATTAAATTTGTCTTTGTAGCTATACAATTTAGAAATTAAACAAGATTAGTGCTGATTTCTAAATTTTTTGTTATAAGGCATTTAGAGAAATACAAATACATGAGGAATTGTACTTTGTTTTATCTCAGTGGGAATAGAAGTGAATAGGAAGGTTTCTTGGTGAAAATAGTAACTAGCTAATAGCAGGCAATTAAAGCAGTCAAAGGTACAGTATATATGTCATGCATGATCCTGCTGATTGAACCTTTTCCCTGGCGCTTCATTGTGAGAACGACTAGAAATGTGAAATATTTACTATGCAATAACAGGCAAAAATCTCCAAATTGATTGAATACTTAAATATAAAAGTAAACTACTAAATTGTTAAACTTAACAAATAGTTAAAAAAATCTTAAGAAAAACACATGTGTAAACTTTCACTTCTTTGGATTGGGTAACAGATTCTTAACATTACCAAGGAACGAAAGAAAAATATAACAACCGAAGAAAAATAAATAAATTGGACAAACAACAACAAACATATTTTTATTACTATGGTTTGAATATTTCCCTCATAAATTCATTTTTCAAAAATTGTATCTTCCAATGTACAGTGTGTGTTGATAATATTTATAGTTAATGGCTTTGGGAACCAATTAGTATTAGATGAGGTCAGGGTGGTGCCCCAAGGTGAAATTAATGGCTTTATTAGAAGAAGAGAGTCTGGAGCTTACATGCATTTGCTCCCTAGCCATGATATGGTTTCTGTCGCGTTACGACATCATAAGAAGGTACTAACCAGATGTGGCTGCTTGATTTTGAACTTACTGGCTCCAGAAATGTGAGTCAAATCAAATTCTATGATTGTCTCATGCACTGTGTTGCAAAATCACAGTGAACTAAGATTTTTATCACTTAAGGAAGTAAAAAACAACTTAGAGAATGAAAACATGCAGTTTCAAATAGAATATTCGATGTTTTGAATACTTAGAAGAAATAAAGAAATTATACAAGTAAACAGCATGAAGTCAAATAACCCACTAAAAATCGGGCAAATGGTTTGAAAATAAGTCTCTCTAAAAAATATACAATTAGCCAGAGGCCATGAAAAGTTGTTCAATGTCGATAATTATTGGAGTAATACAAATCTAACAATGAGATTTATTAACTTAAAAATACAGAAAACACGAGTATTGACAAAGATATACAGATATTTGTACATTTATGCTCTGGTGGTCATAATATTAAATGGTAAATTGATCCCAAATTGTTGAAAAGAGTTTTGTGATTCTTCAAAAAGTTAAACATAGAATTCACAATTCTTCCCCTACATATATAGTCAAGAGCTGTTGAAATAAACAATGCAACAAGCATGTGTATTTGGAGTACTATTCACAATAGTCAAAAGGTAGAATAAGCATAAATATCTAAAACCAAAAGAACAGATGAATATAAGTGGAATTTTGACACTTTTCAAATAGAGGTGCATTTTTAAAGCAATATGATAAGTAGTAGATAGTCAGGCCCAAATCATATTTAGTATGACTTGACATACAGAAATTACCAAGAACTGATAGATCAATAAAGACAGAAAAAAACTATTGGTAATAGCTGAGGCTTAGGAATGGGAAAAACTGTTTAAAGGATAGGTGGTAGTAATGAAAATGGTTTGTAGCTAGATCATAGCAGTGACTTTACATTGTGAATATCATAATTGCCATTGATTTATTCCCTTTAAATGGTTTAATTTTATGACAAGTGAATTGTAACTCAAATTATTTGCATAGAAATGAGTCTAATTTTTCCTTATAAAAATTGTCATGTTTCTCTGAATGAAATGCCCAACTTTGTAATTCATCATGGCAATTAATGGGTGCACTATATAATGCTGTCTATTATATCCTATAAAATATTTTTAATTTACATATGATATTTATGATTTGGTAAAATTTTCCAGTTTGGTGTAACTGTGTTAATTGTATTTGTGAATTACACACATGTAAATAAAATGCAAGTAAATAGATTTTATTAACCTTAAGAGAACTGACAAGTATTAACAATAAAATTTTAAGCTTTACAATGGAAATATTTATTTTTATGAATAATATTAAGTAGGAGTAAAATTCACTCTATGCTTTTACATGATTTATTCTTTGATTTATTTTTCCATGGAATTTTATATTTAGTGAGATAAAAACTGTTTGCATTTCCTTTGTTTGTTTGTTTTTGACATATCCTTTCCTCTTCATGATATCCTGATCCTATCTAGTTATTTTCTTTACCAAAGGTAAGTATAATTGCAATTTTTCATTTGTAAGCAAGTTGTCATTAAAGTATATATTTATGTCCTCATTAACAACATCTGGTATAATTTTGGTGATATTTTAAAATCATTATGACATAGTACTGCCTTGTTCAGCCACTTTGGGTTTATTTCTCACTCAATAGTTTGGTTTTGGACTCACCTATATTAATTCATTTGGTTATATATTGTATCCCAGTTTTGTAGATATAAACTTACTAGACACAAGTTGATTTTCAAGGAATCTAAACTGTTAATAACCCTACCAACAAAGTAAGCATGTCAGCTTTGCTTCAGCACCTCAGTATCACTTGACATTTACAGAATTCAAGACATTTTAAATTTTTTGTAGTGTATGAAAGTTGCATATCATTTTATATTTACATTTTTCAAATTATTGTGAAAATATATGTGGGCCATAACAGTTCTCCTTTATTGTCTTTATGTATACTTTGTCCATTTTTCCACACAATTTTAGTCTATCATTTAAGCAGTGCATAAGTACACCTATTTTCTCCAACCTGAGACTTATTCTTTCGCTTTATTTGTGATGATTTCATCATGCAGACTTTAGTATTGTATATCATCACATGTGTTTATCTTTGATTTTGAATTGTATTTAAAAATCTCTGTAATCATGAATGCTATACATAGTCTTCATTGCCGTAGTTTGGATTCTTAGGAATAAAAATATCAATGGCCATGACAGTTTTGACATTTGGGGGAAGAAATTCTATGAATAACAGAGAAGAGAGTCCTCTGTATGGGAGGAAACAGAGATATTAGGGTACATATGGACTGGATTTAGAGGTGCTCTGTGTTGTTAGTGTTGAGGAGCTATTAAACTTGTTAATCTCATTTTAAAAATATTATTGATTATAAAGTATGTTCCAGATTTATTATTATGCTGCAAATAATGGAGAGTGGTTTTTCATAAAACCATAATTTAAAATAAATAAATAATGGAAGTAAAGTAAAAACTAAAAAAGGGACAAAGGAAAGAAAGAATGCAAGGAAGGAAGGAAGAAAGGAAGGATGCAAGGAAGGAAGGAAGGAGGGAAGGGAAGGAAAAATTAAAGAATCTTAGTTTAACATGATATTCTTTTTTGTTTGTTTACCTTTATTATTTTGAATACTTACGAAAATATTTTGTCCTGATTTTGACAGTTCTCCATAATCCTGATGACCTACATCGGATGATGGTTGCTACATGTCTTTCTCCCCACTCTATCATTAGTTCTATCCTAACTCTTTCAATGATGGAAATCATATCAGTCTATTGAAAATGGAGTCTGACATATATTGATGAATCTAAGTAGTTTACAGGTTATCATTTGTAGCCAATTAAACATCCTCAAGGCTGACCCAAATATCCCATGATTTAGGGTGTGCAAAAATTTACATAATTTAAATAAAATGCATTCCATACATACTTCTGCATTATGAACAAATGATAGAAACTGGGAATTCACATTTATTTGGTAACTAACAGTGAATTTATTTAATTGGAAGTGTGGTGATGGATTGTTTTGTTATTTCATCTTTCTTTTAGCTCTACATTCTTGCTTTTAATTTTTATGTTATGAATCTTTTTTTCTAAATTTTAATTTTTGTTCTATCTTATGAAAAAAGATAAAACAAAATTTCACGACAAAATAATACAGAAATAGCAATAATTAATGCATTCTATGTTACTATCTTTACAGTAGTTGCTCAGGGTACAAGATATAGCCATAAAATTTTCTCCAATTGATATTAGCACCAACCTTCCTTTTTAATGAACTAAGAGACACTAACAGTAAAACTTACTTGTATTTTTTCCCTTTTCCCTACTATTCTTTCCCATTTCACCCATCCTAGTTCCATGCCACAGCAATATATTTGCACCCGTGTTTAAAGCAGGAAAACTTATAATAGCTAAATCTTGGAAATAACTTATATGTTATGAATCTTGTTATAAATAATATTGGGCATTATAATTAATTACTGGTTTTTGTGACATATTTAGTTGTGACTTCATACCTTGCCATTACTCCATAATATTAACTAAAAAAATCATCTTTTTATATTTTTTCAGAACAACTCTACTAAATTTCACTGGATATAAATGTGCAAAACATAGAGAATGCCACGAATTTAAATGTTAAGAAAAAATGAAAAATAATTTGGTCCAAAAGGTAATGGAATTCCTTGTATTTAAGAAAGAAATTTTAATAAACATAAGTTGTTATATAAATGTAATGGCCACATTGTCCCTGACATATTCATTAATCCTATTTAGACCACTCCAATATGAACTGTTAGAGAAGTTTAGAAAATATTTATAAAATACTATAATATACAAAGCAGTTGCTGTATAGAATCAACCAAATTTGGCATATTCTAATTTTAAAATAGATCTTACTCATATTTTTGTCCTTCAATATTTATATTGATGTTGTAAAATATTGTTCTAATTCTGTAGGGCAGTATATTATAACAAATCACTTTTACAAAATTGCTTAAAGTTCTAGAATTCTGAGAATATTTTCCTATGCTTTGTGCCCTGATGGGTTTGGATGTCAAAAGAACGTTTTTAAACTTGCTGTCTATGTGTTTTAACATACTTTTATGTGGTATCAGTCAAAGAATATAGGGATATTTTAACCAGTTGCCCTGAGGTATTAGAAGTAACACAGATTTAGACTGTGAGTGAACACGTGCCTCTAATCTGTATCTACACTGATGGCATCAAACATTGATCAACTATCTCATTGTTTCCTAATCTACTGTTTTATATTATATATTCACAAAAGATGAATGCATAAATTCCATGTTGCCTTGACACACAATAATGCTCAGTATTTTTGTAGTAATATGGACTGTAATCTTCTGAATGTCTTCAAGTCTTTTCCATGTGTTTTCAGTATGAACAATGTCACTGAAGTTACAACATTTGTCCTCAAGGGCTTCACAGATGATACCCAACTGCAGATCGTTCTCTTTTTCTTGTTTTTGGCAATTTATCTTTTTACCATCATGGCAAACATAGGACTGATTGCATTGGTCATTGGGGATTCCCAGCTCCATAACCCAATGTACTATTTTTTAAGCATTTTATCATTTGTGGATGCCTCTTTTTCTACTGTTATTACTCCAAAAATGTTAGAAAATTTTATGTCAAAGACGAAAGTCATTTTAGTTCTTGAGTGTGCATCACAGATGTTTCTTGCTGTTACTTTGGGGACCACAGAATCCTTTATCTTGGCAGCAATGGCTTATGACCGCTATGTCGCCATTTACAACCCACTTCTGTATTCTGTGAGTATGACACCCAGGGTGTATGTGCCACTCATTATGGCTTCCTTTGTTGGGGGAATACTGCATTCTACAATACATACAGTGGCCACATTCGGCTTATCTTTCTGTGGGTCCAATGAAATTAGGCATATCTTTTGTGATATCCCCCCTCTCCTTGCTATCTCCTGTTCTGACACTCATATAAATGAGCTTCTACTCTTCCTCTTTGTGAGTTCCATTGAGGTCATCACTATTCTGATTGTCCTCATTTCTTACGGTCTCATCTTATTGGCCATTTGGAAAATGCCTTCTGCTGAGGGAAGGAGAAAAGTGCTCTCTACCTGTGGCTCCCACCTCACCGGAGTGTCCATTTATCACGGGACGATCCTCTTCATGTACGTGAGACCAAGTTCCAGCTACGCCTTGGAGCACGACATGATAGTGTCAGTATGTTACGCCATTGTCATTCCCATGCTGAACCCCATCATCTACAGTTTGAGGAACAAAGATGTTGCAAAGGCAATGAATAAAATATTTAGAAAATGTTGGTGTAATGATAAAGTAAATTTTTCTCAGCAAAATTTTAACTGAAACTTTTTTTTGTGCATAAGCAGTGCATTTGCATTCTTGTTGACATTCTAAAAATAAAGTTCTTAGTCTAACTATGCACTTTTCCATACATATGAATCATTCTTTCTTATTGAGTTTATATACATTCACATATATAAATACACATAGCCAGTGACAATACTGGTTTCATTAGTTTGTTATGCTTGCAATTAGAAAATTCAGTAAGTGGAGGGTTTTTTTTTTTTTTTTTTTTTTTTTTTTTTTTTTTTTTTTTTTTTTTTTTTTTTTTTTTTTTTTTTTTTTTTTTTTTTTTTTTTTTTTTTTTTTTTTTTTTTTTTAGCAGCACAGATGTATTTCCTCTTTTGGATACTAGATGTCCAAAACTAAGGAGTTGGCAGATTGCTTTCTTCTGAGGCTGCTCTTTGTGGTTAAGAGATGCCCAGCTCTACCCTCTGTATTCCTGCAACCTTTCCTCTGGATGTCTCTGTGTTTTACACTCTCAGGCATATTGGATTACAGTTCTAGTATTTATCTAATTCTCACTAACAGAACCTAACTCTTAATACTTGACATTCTGAAGTACAACTGCTACCCCTGGTAGATTTTCAGTAGTATTAAACTGATTAAAAAATAAGGTAAGGAGGTATTACTGCTAGATACTGCAGAGAAAAATGAATTCCGTCTACTAAAGTTGGAGAAATAAAAGAGCACATGTAAAAAGTTATAATTAAGAAAGTTAAGCAGTATTTTGCAAAAAATGAAAAAAACAGCAATGTATTCAACATGAAAAATGATAAACGTATAGATTGATGGATATCCTAATATGCTTGAGCCAGTCACTACTTTTCATATTCATGAATCAAAATATTCAAATGTATTTCCAAATTTGCATAAACATCAACTTATTAATTAAAAGATTAATTAATTAATTAAAAGATATAGTTATTCAATTCAGGAGAGAGAAGGTTGTTAGAGAAAAAGACAGAGAAGAAAAAGAAGATAAATAAGAGTCACAATTTAAATCTAATGTTTCAATTGAAAGGAGTTTTAAACCCTTTATTAGACTTTGGTTGCTGCTGTGGAGAACTTATAAGAATTATTTGGCTGTCATGAATATCACCATATGTGACCCAATAAGGATCAAAATTAGAAAATTTTGGATAAGAAAACATTCCTCACAGTAGCTTGCAATCTCATGCCTATTGCGGTGATAGAAATTCACCGTCAGCCCCTTATTTGAATGAAATTGCAAGGTTTCCTGTTACCTCCATGTCACCTGTGAGTTACACAGCTGTATACTGGCATCTAAATCTCCAAAATAGCCTGTCACTGTATAAAATAATTATTGCTGAGTACTACTTTCTTTCCACAAGTCCAACATTATAGTAATTAGTAAAACAGTGGCTTTATCCACCCCAGTTAATTACCTCTGGAAATTTTGGTATGTGAGTACATTTTCCTAAGACAGTGTGAAAATTGCAGTTTTCATGACTTCATGCAAAACTTGCAATAACTTTTTTCTTTAATTCTCACTATGTACATTTTCAAATTCTTCCTTTGCTTTCTCATTTTTGATTATTATTTCTCAATAATATATTTTAACTTTACTATAATAGTTTAATTTCTTATTATTTTCAAGATAACATCTGATTTGTTTGTGTATAACAAGAGCAAGTTTTTGCCCACTGAAATCATCACAATTCTTATGTCAGTCTTAGGGCTGATTGTGCCTTTCCATTCATTTTTCTTTTATCAAATAAAAGTACAATGAAGTAGACTAAAATAGTAAAATCTATCACATAAAGATGGCCTCAGATGAAGCCAATCACACTCCCAAACCAGAATAGAGGTTCCGTCTCTTTCCTGTGAGGCCTCCAGACAGCATTTATCAGCTGTGCACACTCAGTGCACATAGGGAAGAAGAGGGCACCATCTAATGCGTAATATAAGCAGGTGTTGGTTAACAATACGCTAATTTAACAAGTCATGGTAGATTGTACTGTAGTCATGAAATGAGGATGATGTATTGAGTACACAGTATTAACATAATTATGCAAATCTATAAGTACAAATTCAAAAAATTTGGTGCACAAAGAATAAATAATTGGGAGAAATTGCTATTATGTGAGCAAAATGTAATAATGTCCTGAGATGGTTTACTTTCTTCTTTGAATTTTGTTATTTTCTATTTTTTTCTAATGAGTATGTGGCACTTCTATGTCCAAGTCATATCTGTGAGTATAAAATGTTCCAGGTGAAAATTTTATTGTTCCAATTTTCATAAAATCAGTCAGTCATAAAATGAGAATGTCTCTGGAAATTTTTTTCTCCTGCAGCCTACTCAAAAACTTCCTCATTTAGCATTTGAATGTAAATATTACTTTCTGCAAGTTTATATAACTATTCATCAATTTGAGAATTTAATAATTGAAGCCTGACAGCAATTCAGAGTTTCACAAGGGAAGGTGAGTATGCTTTTAATAAATGTGGAGCTCCTAAGAGAAAACACACAAAAATTTTACTCATTCAATCCTTGAAGTTTTGTCCTTGGATTCTTGCCAAATAATGCTGCTTGGAAACTGTTCCCTGAGGATGCCCAAAGGTGGCAGGGTTCTGAATGCGCATTGTGTAAGGCACCCTGCAATTACCAACCTTGGAGGGAGGCATAAACTGTTCTGGTTGTTTTCAGTTTCCTTCTCAAATTTCCTGTAGACCACACTTCCTGAAAAAATTTTCATTTCATTACCAACTGAACAAAATTTCTAGTGTGAAATAATTAACCTCAGAATAAAAATGATTATATAAGGGCATGAGGTTAAATTACACAAAGGATTGTAAACAGTGTAATCAACCATTTTTCAGTTATTGAAGTGGTTTTCATCTTTTATTGCCAAGAAAAACGTGAGCCTGACAAATTTTCAAGAAGATACTATTAGAAGAAGTCTTTATTTTTTTCAATCTTCCTCTCTCAGTAAGTATCATTCTTAAAATTGGAGGCAATTACACAGGATAAAACAAAATGAGAGCTTTATTAGATTAATATGCATGCATACACATATTATTTAGGTTTTACCATATTGTTATGAATTGCAAAACAGTAATATACAGTTGGTGGAATCAAAGTATGCAAGCAACATACATCTGGGAAAATGTAATTTTTGCAAAAATATTGATTTTGAATAGATATTAGAAAATTATACATACTCATAAATGAAATGAATCAGACTCACAAGTGTAAACACTCTATTGTCTTCCATTTATGAGAAACTGAAAGAGAAAATATATTCTAAATGTACAATAGATACTGTGAATGGGAAGAAATTATTCAAAAGGAAAAAGGAACTAGGAAGTGTGAAAGGGGAAAGGAAAGAAAGAAAAAAGAGAAAAATGCAAGTCGGATGTACTATTAGTGTCTCTTAGTTCATTAAAAGGGAAAGTTTGTGCTAATATTGATGGGGGAAAATTTTATGCCAATGTGTTGTACTCAAAGCAACTACTTTAAAGATAATAGCGTGAGTGTATTAGCTATTGTTATTCTCCTATTATTTTCTTGTGAAATTTTGTTTTACCTTTTTTCCATGAAATAAAAAGAAAAATACCTTGTTATCAGAATTAAAGGTCATTAATCCTTCACTACCTGCTCCTTCCCCCAAAATAAAGAGATGAAAAAGACTTCTCTGTTGGAAAGAAGAGTTTTTTGATCGCTAATCCAAAGGAGACAGAGAGGCTCTGATGACCTCAAAGCTCTACCACTGCGTTTTGAGGTACAAGGATTTTTATAACAAAGTCACCCCAAGCTCCCTGTCTTTCTTGTCCAAATTAAACCAGAACTTGATTTCCTGGTACGATAACTGAATATTCTTTCAGAGGTATACAATATCTTTATGATCAATACTTCTCAGTCCAATCTGCTGAGGGGAGAACAGGAAGGGGTGAATATTCCTGCTCTTGGCCAGAGGAAAGTGGAGAAGCAGCCAATCTTTAAAACTCCCAATGCTCAAAGATGTGTTTTACTCTCTCAATTACCATACCTTCAGCATTTGACATTGTGTGCACTCTATAATTTTAATGTGCCTCAGCAAACTCCCAAAACTGAAATTATTTCAATTAATATCAAACACATTAAGAATTAAAATTTTTAAAAACACATAAATATTGATTTTAGCATAAATAATTACATACTCTTTTTAAGGTTTGTGAAAACTATTTAGAAGCACAGTATCAAAAGCACGTCCTGTGAGGTGAAAATATCTTGGTAGAATCACAGTGTCAACGTGTAACTGCTCTGATTTTGCATTAGTAATATTCTGTGCCCTTTTTCTGCACAAAATGTGTGGGAAATAGTTCCTGTGGTGTGATATCGTCATGTGAACTAAACATGTTAATGAAGCAAAGTGTTTATAGTGGCATCAGGTTCATACTGAATACAAGATGCAACCTTTATATATGTAAGAATCAAGCGTCAATGTATACCTATATCTATACATAACAATTAAATACTTTTTCTCATATTCTGCATGGTTTTTAACAATGTCTGGAACACTAATTATAAACAATCTCCCTCATAAAAACAAAAACATTTTTGCAGTCAGTTAAGCTAATATCAACTTTGATTTCTTGGCAGTCTGAAACAATACACCGTGGATAGATGGAACTACAGCAATGTAACTGATTTCATCCTCATGGGGCTGGTGGATTCTGAAGAGACTCAGCTGGTCTTCTTCCTGCTCTTCCTCCTTATCTATCTGGTCACGGTGCTGGGGAACGCAGGGATGATACTGATCATTCACCTGGATCCCCAGTTTCACACCCCCATGTACATTTTTCTTACTCACTCAACCTCAGTTACTCAAGTGTCACCACTCCTAAAACCTTACAGAATTTACTGACTCCCACTAGGCACATCTCATTTCTGGGCCGCTTCCCTCACCTGTCCTTATTTGTTATCTTTGTAGCTACAGAATGCTTTCTCTCCACCATGACCTACGACCGCTATGTAGCTATCTATAACCTCTACACTATCCACTCATTATGTCCACAAGACTATGCCATGCTTTGCTAACTGGTTCCTGTATGATTGGCTTTGTGGATTCTACTGTTAATATGGTTTTCAAGAGAAGACTGCACTTCTGCAACTCTGATGACATCTATCACTTTTTCTGTAACGTATCTCCAATTTTAGAGCAGTCATGTAATGGCATGATATTAAACTCATTGTATTCATTAGTGCTGGATTCAATTTTGTTGTCTCTCTTAAAACCACATCTGGATCATATATGTCCATATTCTCCACTGACATGCAAATTAATTCAACTGCTGGGGAAAAAAAATGACTTTCTCTATCTACCTTTGCCTGTCATCTCTTGGAAGTCACCATATTGTACAGCACTATGATCTTTACATATTTAAAACCAAAAGAGTCCTATGGCTTGGGAAAGGATCGGGTGACTTTTGTGTTTTACACTGTTGTGATCCGCATGCTGAATCCTTTCATTTACAGTCTCAGAAACAAAGAAGTGAAAAATGCTGTTAGCAGAATCCTACAGAGGAGAAATGGCCGCAGGCAATTACAGTAACAGTGGTGTTAAGTATTTACACTTGTATTTTCCTTTTTTTAATAGGAAATTCTTTGGTCTGCTTTGGTCTGCTTTTGGAAAAAAAGACTATTTTTGTTGTTGTTGTTTTCCTCTCCACCAGTCCTTTCCTTAGCAAATATGATACTGAACGTTTCCAGGTACACAATTTTAGACATTTATATAGACTCCAGCAATCATGAAGTATGTGTTAAATCTGTGAGTAAATACATTTGACTTCAAGAACAACTAATGAGAAAAACAAGAAAGCATGTTTGTTGCATTGAAAACTACATCAATATTCATGTGTACTCTTCAAGCAGTTTTATAATTAAAATGTTGTACTTTTTCATAAGTCATTCTACTCATAACAGAGATTAACTGTAGCAGTATTTTGAGAAATGCCTTTAAAATCAAGATTTCAGCATTTAAATTCTTGATCCTCCACCTTTCTGGCATAAAACCTACATTAATCCTTTGAAATTCTAAGTCAGTATTGCCAACTACTCGAGATATGTAATAATTCCATGTCTGTCTGACCAGAAGATGGATGTAAAACTATTATGGCATTAACAATGAATACTGGCTATTATCAGATGCCATGTATTCCTATAACATTTAATACGTAATATATATTTTGAATAAAATTCTCCATTTTATTTATTTTTTATTTTAAAGAGAAAAACAAAAATAAAAAAATTTAAAATGGTTAGTAGTTGAGTTACAATAATTAATACATTGTGCATTGTTATCATAGTAGTTGTTTAGAATTACAAGATATAGACATGATATTGCTTCCAAATAATATTAGCACAAACCTTTCTTTTCAATGAACTAAGAGAATTTAGCTGTATAATTATCTTACCTATCTTGTGTATATATATTTATTTTCCTTTTTCCCTTTCTTCCTTTCCCCTTTCTCCCATCACAGTTTGTCTTTTCTTTTGAGCAATTTCTTCCCACTTCACAATATCTATTGTACATTTTGGACCTTATTTACGCATTCAGCTTCTCACACTTGTGGGACAATATGATATTTATGCATATGAGTCTGATTTATTTCACTTACAAGTATGGTCTTGAGTTGCATCCATTTACCTACAAAAACCTCCAAGTATCAGGGACACGGCCTAGATCCCCAATCTTCCGAATGAGTGTATGGCGAAGGTTTAAATAAATGAGACAAGTGGTATGATTTTAGGGCTCCAGAAGGATCAAAGGCCCTGCAGAATCCTGAACTCTGTGGCTATCATGAGGGCTAAGACAAAGAGCTTCTCTGAACCACTCGTATATATTTTCAAATAGACAAAGAGAGGGGATACTGAGGGTGGTGCTGAGGGTGGTGCCAGAACTAAGAAGGACTTGGGAGTCACTTCAAGGACATCTCCAAGTAAGAAAGAATACCAGAAAAGGAGAACTATTTTATCTCCAAGATGGCCTTTGTAATGGGGCTGTAATGCCCTGCAGAGTAAGATGCCTTCAGGGCAGTCTCTATTAACATAATTAATTATGGAGCCAAGATGTCCTCAGCTGTGACCTTCTTTACCTTGCCCTTTGACCTCATTGGCCACTACAGGCCTCGGTCAGGACCAGTGATTCATAGAGATTCATTTACTATGAATCAGCTCCCAATGCCAGGCAAGGGGCCTAGGTCTAGGATGGGCTCACAGATAAATAAAACGCCAATCAGTAAATTTTAAGTCCTGCTCAGAGCTGCTTCATAGTGGTCTCCAACATCCGAGTTGTCCTTTTTATGACTGAGTGGTATGCCATTATATAAATTACCTCATGTTTTTTATCCATTCCTCAGTTTATGGGCATTTGAGTTGTTTTAAAAGTTTAGTCTTTACAAACCTTGCTGCTTCAAACTTGGCTGTACATATATCGCTGTGGTATGATGTTTTTAATACTTCTGCGAAGATACTCAGAAGGGGTGTATTTGGGTTAAATGGGACCTTTAATTCTAGATTTTAAAGGAATCTCCACATTGATTTCCACAGTTGTTGCACCAGTCTACACTCCCACCAACAGTGGAGAAAGGTTCCTTTTTCCACAAAGCTCCTTCAGCTTTTGTGATTGTTTGATTCTTGGAGGATAGTCATTTTTTGTGGAGTGAGATGGAATCTCAGTGTTGTTTTAATTTTCATCTCTAAAATGACCAATGATGTTGAACATTTTTTCATATATTTATTTGCCAATTGTATTTCTTCATCTGAGAAGAGAGGTATGCATTCATTTCAGTTATCCATTTTTGAATTGGTTCTTTGAATTTGGGGGATTGGATTTTTTTCAATTTTTTATATGCTCTAGATATAAATCATTTGTATAAGGGGTTATTGTCTCTAAATTTTTCCCACTCTGTGAGCTGTCTTTTCACTCTGCTGGGTGATTTCTTTAGTCATGCAAAATTTTGCAAAAAATTTGATTTGCAAAAAATAAGATGAGATGCCATTTGTTAAATCATTGTAAAGTTTTCCTTGTAGTCTGGATTTTATTCATGAACTCTGCCTACTCCTATGACTTATAGATTTCTACCTATTTTCTCTTGCAGTAACTTTGGGATTTCCATTTTAATATTTAGATCTTTTATTCATTTTGACTTTAGTTGAGTGAATGGTCATAGACATGAGTCTAGTTTTAGTCTTTGGCATGTGGAAAACCGGTTTTCCCAGCACAATTTTTTAAAACAGACTACCTTCCAGTGAACATGTTTGACTTCTTTGTGAAAGATAAGGTGGCTGAGTGTGTTTGGGAATGTGTTTGCATCTTTTATTCTATTCCACTGATCATCAGGTCTGATTTTTGTTTGTGTTTGTTTTTGTTTTTGTTTTTGCTGATACGATGCTGATTTTATCACAGTAGCTTTGTAGTATAACTTCAGGTATGGAATTGTGATGCATTCTGACTTGTCTTTGTTGCTCAGAGTTGCTTTTGCTATTGTAGGTCTCTTCAGGTTCCAAATGAATTGTAAGAATGTTTTCTCTAGATCTGCAATATATGTTAATGGTATTTTGATTAGGATTACAATAATTCTATGTGGCAGTTTGGAGAGTGTGACCATTTTCACTATATTTGTTCTTCATATCCAAGAGCAAGGTATATCCTTCCATTTTCTGAAATCCTTTTTCATATTTTTTTAGGATACTGTAATTTTCACTGTAGGGATCTTTTATATCCTTTGTTGGATTGATTCTTTAGTATTTCATTTTTATGGATGCTACTTTGAAGGGTGTATTTTCCCTAATTTTGCTCTCTGTGAATTTGTTGCGTGTGTCCAAGAATGTTACTGATTTTTGAGTGTTGACTTTGTATCCCACCACACTATTAATGTATTAGTTCATAAGTATAACACCTAAAAAGTAAAAAAAAAAAAAAAAGAAGCCAGAAGTTCCCAATTTCTAATTCAGAATAATGTTAAATATTGAACTAGCATTAAGATACAAGAAAGTGATATGTCTTAATGTTGAGGACAATTTGGAAAATGAAAATTATTAGATTTCTCTCTCATAAAACATTGTATCAACTATTGACAGTTATATGCATGTTTTTCTAGGTGAGTAGTTATAAATCTATATCTCTATATATTTAATGTATCTCTAATTTCTTGAGTAATATTTTCTGCTTTCTTTATTCATTTTATAGTTTTATATCTCATAATCTGTGTAATTGTGCTTTGGAAGATTAACATGGCCTCAGTGTTTGAGCAATAGACTCTCATTGCAGAGTGCTTTGAACCAGATGATGCCAATTTACCAATTTAAAAATATATATGCAGTAATACCTGGTAGCTATGTTCCTGCAAACCATGTTAAAGCTCATCTTTCTGTTGCATAACAAGGAGCCTCAGCAACCTGCTTCTTTGACTTTCTCAGGATATCTTCAGGTTTGCAGTGTTCTTTAAAAATAAATTAACATTTTTCCTGTTTGCTCATTTTTACAAATTTTTATTAAAAATGTTTCTACTAAAAAACTTGGCAATAAATTTAGAATCTGTGGCATTGAAGAAGCTTAGGTCAAGAAGAGATAAAAGTGTCTTATTTTTCTTAATATTTTATCGATACATTCTATGAGTGCATTTTGAAATCTCTTTTCACTATTTAAGGTTATTTTACAAAGTACAGTTTCATTTTCCAAGTAAACATTTTGTTTAATCTGAGCATTGCAATTGTTATTTTCATCACTTTACCCCAAGTATATGATTGCCTGAATTATTTATTTTTTGATCTCACATTAATTTTTTTAATTAGATTTGATACTTTTCAAGCCTCTCTCCATGAGTCAATGCCATTCCCGGGCTGAGGAGAGAGAGAACCAGGTCTCACCAGGAAGTGATCCTAGTCAGGAAACCATATTAGCTTCATTATTTTGTTGGGTTGGGTTTTATTCTCTTTTGTTTTGTTGGATTATGTTAATTCTGATGGCATGAGCAGCTATTCAAAAGTTAGCAAGCTCTATTATGGTAGCCATTTTGGATTTACTGTTGGCTTGTTTTGAAGTCCCTTATTGCATTAATTGTTTTGTTTTTATTGTTTCTATTCTATTCTGTTCTGTTCAATTTTTACTATGTCTGAAGGTATCTGCAGCTATTCTGAAGACAACAAGAAGCATTATGATAACTGTTGTTGGCTTCATAAGGTCCTGAAGTCCTGTGTCTCTTATACTGGTTTAATTTTATTGGTTTTATTCTGCTTTATTTTCTTTGGTATAACCTCTTTAAAATAAAAAATAAACAAACAAACAAGACATATCAATGTTTTATCAATTCAAATTTTAATGAAGTCATTCAAATGTTTTAAAATGTACTATGTTGCTCATATTTCTGAATCAGCAGCAAAATCATTCATTATCCTACATCAATAGTATATAAAATTATTATTTATTGTTCCTATCCTATGTAAGTTTTGTAGACTCTATATTTGCAGATATTCCTTGTTGTTTTTCTTTGCAATTAAAATTACTAATTTAATAAATATTTAATATTCAACACATTAAGTATATTTTTTTTAGGGTCATCTCTCATCACATAAAAATGTTAGTAATTTCAAATGATTATTGGCTTTTTTCTCTTTGTAGCTATGTTTGCAAAATATGTGTCTCCCTTACATTCATTTTTTTGTTGGTGTCTGAGCTGGAAAACTTATACTATCAGTTTTAGCTTGTCAATTTCTTAATAGAATCTGTGACTTGTAGACAATATTTAGCTTGATGAAATTCATGAATTTTAATCAAATTAGGCTACTTCATTTTCTTTATTACATAGGAGAGAAAGTATTCATATCATGTTATTAAATACACATAATATAATCATTTGCCCATATGAAGCATTGAAACAATATGCTTTTGATCCATCATTTTATTCTTATATCACTACATAGCTCATATAATGCAGGTAATTTCCCTGAAATAATTTAAGATAGCATGTCTTCTTTCTTGGTGCCAGGTCAATGTGCTATGTAATATAAGTATTAGTTGTTAAAAAGCCATGATACGCACAGCAAAATGTGACCACCTGATTTTGCTTCCTAATAATTAATGGGTAGACAGAAATATTGCTATTATACTTAACTAAGAGAAAGGTCAGAGTAAGGAATAACTTACCAGATGGTGGATGATGATGGGCAGGGTAATTATATTAGGAAACAGTTTTCCTATTTTAATAAAATTCTCAGGAATAGACTCACTCAATATAAAGTAATATTCATGACTATGACCTGAATTTATTTGTGTTTCATAATTACACTGTTACTCACAGGACTTTGGATTTGGCTGCTTTTAACAAGTAATTCAGCATCCAGGTTCTATTTTTTGCTCTTATCATCCAATTTTACCACTTTTCACGTAAAGTTAAAGAAAGTTCATCCAATCTTCTATCCATAAATCCAGTGTGAAGGATAGGTGAGTATTTGTTTTATAAAATACAAAGATTTTATTGATATGAATGCTTTTCATAAAATAATTTGTAAAGTCAATAATTGCTCTTATTTTCTATTCCTTCTAACGCACCTTTAAAGAACTAAGATTTTTAATTATCAAATTGATCCACACAATGTTTGTAATGCAGTTTACTTTCCATTTTAATTTTTGTGAAGACTATGTAGTATCTTTGTTTTACTCTGGGTTTGATGTTTGTTTCTCTTCATGCCATCATAAACTGAGATTTTAACACACCATATTATAATAATGTCACCTAAAATGATATATAAAATAATTTTATCCATGTGGGGGACTGAACCCAGGTCATGGAGAACAACTGGTAAGCACCATACCATTAAACTACAGTTCCATCCCTTATTGAACAACCTACAATATAAAACACCTTGAATAAAATTGATCAATATTTCCAATGCTTTTTCTATTTTTCTTATAAATATTATTTTTATATGTGGTTTAAACTCATAATGCAATAGGGTAATGTTTCTTCATTCTTTTATTTTAATGTATTTGAAATTAAAATTTGCAATATCGGTCACATTTCATTTGACGCTTTTGCATTTGTCATTTCTTTCTCAGCATAACCTTGAGTCTCCATAAATATCCTTCCCAAGATTCTTTGATCTGTTTAACCAATGACTTTCTAATTTCTTATTGTTAAAACATTGACTACTGTGTCCTCCTATTGTTGCTGGTCCATTCCTCCTTTATATTAGACTATTTATTACTGCTCTTAGTTACTATATACTTTCAATTTCATGCCATTTTCTTCACATGACTTCTGTTTGGCTGACTTCTGTTGTTTCATTTTCAAGTTCATAATTATTTCTTAATATACCCTTACTATTCTGATCTTCTAATAGTGTTCTATGTATCTGATTTTGTGTGTGTGCCTGCGTGCGTATATATGTGCATTTCCGGGATTATACTGAATACGTTTTGTATCTCATATACCTAGTGTAAATTCTGATATATGACTGTATGTTGTATGCCCTCTCAACTAGAACTCTTCTCAACTAGAACTCTCATTTGTTGATGCCTTTTGACAAATGCCACCAGGAGCATGTGCATTTGAAACACTTGATATATTAGTTATGCTTACACGTATTTGAGTGTGTGCATCACCATGCTTAGTTCCAGATTTTCTCTCTGTTTTTGAGTGGAAAAGCATTTGAGAGAATGTCTGACTATGTAGTCCCAAATGGCCCTGAACTCACTCTTTAGCCCAGGCTGACCACAAACCATAGTTACCCTCCTGCCTCAGTTTCCCATATGTTGAGATTACAGAATTATAGCACTATGCCTTGCATTCCATTGTTTTTTTCTTTGTCTTTACACTATATATATGTTGTGTTTCATACATCCAAGGATATTTCTCCCACACAATAGACACATGGCTCTATGAAGAAACTGGCAAGCCATAGCATCACTGGTTTGGTATGTGAAAGAGCTAGCACACAGAGAAAACCCAGGTATATGTGATTTAAAAGGAGGAGTAATCGAAGGACTTCACAGGCACAGAGTAAATAGTTGATCAGTGCAGAAGGGAATTTCTCTTTCCCCATGCTAATAAAAGAAAAACCTCTACATATTCTGAGTGCCAAATTTGCTACCACACAAGAGACAAAGCTGAAGAGAAGGAGACCTGAGTTGAGCCATGCGAGTAGGGACAGAAGAAATGATTGCCACTGTTTCCCTCTGTGTAGGAAACTGATGAAGCTGGAGATTGGTCAAGTGTGGGGCTGAAGAAAGGCCAGCCCTGGAAACATGGAGAGCCCAAAACAAATCACTTAAATAAGCTGTTTCAGCTCCAAGAAGGCAAGGGGCCCAGACCAGCCAGCAAAACAAGTTACCAGGCAGCAGAGTTGAAATTGACATCATCCTTCTGAGTTTATAAATAAATGTGCTCCAGTGGTTGAGCAGTCCCTTCTCTCCCATAAGGAAAGAGGGCTCCACCTGACATTTCTTTATTCCTCATCCACTCATCATCCTTCCCCCTGGGAATGTCCAGAGCTGTGGTGGGTCACTACAAATGATACCTGAACATGGACCAGGGTAAGAAGAAATAGTGAGTGAGGGGACATTTCTCAAGTGGATGCAACAGGGGGAGAAGTGAACTGGTAGTGGTCAATATTCATCACTAGAGTGAACTGATATTGACATCATTGAAGGTAAAACTTGGGGATACAAAAACGGGTTCACAAGGGCCAAAAAATGGTTTCACTCAGGCCAAAGAGAAAAATAGGCTTAAGAGCAGCCTAAGAGAGTAATAGGCTTACAAGAAACAAAATGGGGAAAAAGTCTTGATTTTACCAGTTGTTAAACATGGAGCAAACAAGTTCTCAAGAATCACAAATGTGGAATGTGGATTTAGCTCAGCAGAACAATCACCTGTGTGGCAAGTGTAAGGTCATGATTTCAATCCCTGGCACCTCCAAAAAAATCACAAAAGAATAGGAACTGTTTGTTGTATGCTTGATTCCACTACTTACTTTTCTCTTGCAGATTTTGACTAGGAAGTATCTTAATGATCATAAGCTTGGTGAGAAAGCCACAAGAAAATTGGCTGGGAGCCCTACTTTAAAATTAAATCGTGAGTGAGTAAAAGATGACAGAACAATAGTCATCCTGATAACCTCAACTGAGCCACAAGCAGCAAATCCTGCTCTGTTGTTTCCCAAAATTGTTTACTTCAGGGGTAGTTATTTCAACTTCATGATCAATGTAGCTATGCATTTATTTAGACATTTTTGCTTCCTTAAGTCAATTTTTAGTTTTTAGTACACTGACAATATGCAGCTTGCTAAGTTTCTTGAGTTTGTTTGTTTCCAGAAGAAGGAATTGTAAATTTACATACTTGGGAGGAAATGGGAAAACAGCTTAGAGCAAGGCTAGAGAAAAACAAACCAACACAAATATAACTGGACCTCTACAGACTTTATTTTTATTTTTAAGAGGATAAAACCAAGGAAAATAAAACAATAGAACCAATCAAAACAAATCAGTGTAAGTGATATAGGACTTCAAATCATTACAAAATCAACAATAGTTACCCAAATGCCTCTTGTTGTCTTCAAAATAGCAGGAAATACCTTCAGACAGAGTAAAAATCAAACGGAACAGAATAGAAACAATAAAAGCAAAACAATGAACATAATAAAGGCCTTCAAAACAAGACAATAGTAAATCCAAAATGGCTACCATAAGATATCTTTCTATCTTTGAAATAGCTGCTCATGCCATCAGATATAACAAAATCAAACAAAACAAAACAGAATAAAACTCAACCCAATGATACAATGAAAATGATACAGGACTTCAAAACAAGACAATAGGGTATCAACAATGGCTACCACCCTCAAAAGGAGATCCCCCCATAGATGCCACACTGTGTACTGCCATTCTCTGAACAGATGATCAGACCACTGGCCCGAGACCTGCAAGGTTGGTGAAACACCAAAACACCACAAGCATCAATTTGCATTTCACCTCAATAGCCACCATCACAGCCTGTGTTTCTCTGGATCTGCCGGTTACTTATGGGGGTGGGGAGCAGGTGGGGATGTGGGTTGGCTTTTCTTGTTGACCAGCCAGCAGATCACAAGGGACTGGGGTCTGGCTGTCCCCCTGCTAGGAATGGCCCAAGCATGGCACTGGTTTGCAGGGGGAGCTTGCTTCTTGGTGAGGCCTTGTTCTCTCCCGCACAGTCTGTGAATGGCTCTACAGACTTTAAGAGGGTTACTTAACAGGGAGAAACTGCTGCTTTCTGCTCCTCTCCCTACTTATTATGGGGCCCCCAGACAAGGGAGGGAACCAAAGAACTCCACTCAGCCTGGAGCTAGGCCTAGACAAGGAAGGTGGAGAAAAAATGTTGCTCGTTTCAGCTGTAGGGGCAAAATATTGTGGTTCTAATGTAACATAATATTGATACACTTAATACTGGTTCTTAAGGATTGTTAAATCTTTTAAAATGTTCAAGTTGTGAAATGTTAAAAATAAGCGTGTACATGTAGCTTAAAACTGATTTAAAGCAGTGTGTCTGGTTGCCAAGTTGGCAATGGTGGATTGGAATGGTTGATACACTGTATTGACTTGAGGTTTGGAAATTTGACCTAGTGACTTGGGATGGCCCGGATTCTTATTTCATAAACATTCTTGTACTGTACAAGAATAGGGCAGAGAAATGGTCCCACCTGCTTACAATGTAGGGGATAAAATGAGGCTTAAGCTCCCCCTCCTTTGCTCTTGCTACTTTTGCTGTCTTCCATTGGCATGAACTGTTACTACCTCAAACACTTTTCAACAGACTTCTGGTGGTCATGTCACCTTCCACCAAAATGCTTCTGCCTTATGAAAACAGTTCCATTTAACCTGAATACAGGCTAAAAATTGGTAAACTTTCTCAAAATTTAATTACAAAAACAAAAAATTAAAGGGCAATTTTACCTAGACTTCATTGAGTAGTATGTATTGTTAAAATTGTAAATTCTACTAAGGATGGAACTACAGTAGTAGCAAGACAATACAATCATGTAAAAGAAAGAAGCAAGGAAGGGTCCTTCTGAAAGATCTTCATACTAGACAATGCAAGGGACCCAGCTCAGGGCTAATTTGGGGTCAAGGGTATGCTTGAGTCTTTCCAGAGATTACTGGACAGCCTATCTGGATGCCAGAGCTTGCTACTCAGCTGCATCACTGACCCAAACCAGAGAAGGAGTTGATTCCACCTCTTCAGAAGTTGGTGCTCAGTTCTATGACAGTGATGCCTTAGAGACCATAACACAACTGATAGATAAGAATGGGGCTATACCAGACCAGGAGCCAATTGAAGGAATTGACCCAGAATGCCCAAGAGATGGAAATAAAAGATCAAAGACCTGAATAGGTGGTTCAATTTGGCTAAAAGTATATTTGAGTGCTAAAAATATATCTGATTTTGTAAGATGTTTGTCAGTCTGCCTATGTATCTGTTTGTCTATTTGTCTAGTCTATTAAGTTGTTTTTGGGAGTGCAGTCAGCTGAGCTAGTAACTGTTCACACTTGCAGAGCAAAAACACAAGTGCCTGTACAGGAGTTCCCAAGGGCACAGGGTGCCTAACAAATGGCCTGAGGGGAGGGGGTGCTGGAGGTGAACGTGTGTTCCAACCCTGAGGACATGGGGCATAAGAAGTGAGCTAGTTCAGCAAAGGGGCATGATACAAGTGTATAACTAGCCCCCAGAATCGTGAAGAGTTCAGGCAGACACTAAGAAGATGTGTACTTTTTTCTCTTTCTGTTTGAATCTGTACAGATCACATATCCATGTCTGTCAATTTGTCCATTCTGTAAACACCTGTTCTTTTTTATTTAAGCTCAGCAATATTTTTTTCTTTCTTTTGCATTTTTGGATCATTTAATCAAAGTTTAATTTGGGCCATAGATTTAAAAAACATGCTTCCACCTGTGTTTCCAGCTAGTCAAAATGTTGCTAAAATTGTTGCTAAATATAACGCATATTGTTGTTTACCATAACTTAAGAGTCTCTCATTGTTCAAAAATAATGTGTTAAATGTGACTGGGTTTTAGTAAGTCATCAAAAAATTGTTGTGATATTAACAAAAATTCATTGGGGTGGGGGGGAGGTTGTTGGGCAGGAGTCAGATTGATAAATAAGGAAGCAGCTGCCTGGAAAAATTTTAACCAGCTCTTGTACATTGGTCAGAGGCCCCAGCAATCCCATAGCCTTATGTGAGACACCCCAACTAAAGTTATAAAAATACATTACTGAAATATGTTCACATTGGTAATCATCAAAAGAAAATAATACAATAAGTTTTCTGATTTAAAGATGCTCATGCAAAGGTTTTCATATGGCTATGACAAATGATTGTTGCTTACCTCATGTATTTTAACATTTGTATTAAATGTTAAAACACTCACTGTTAAAAAAAAGTCACAGTTCCATTTTATGTTCTAAAGTGTTTGATATTTAGATAAGTTAATAATGTTAAGCTTACTGCCTCTGCTACCCTGTACTGTTTTCGATCTGTTCTTCTGAATGTTGAAAAACTGAGGTTTAGACACCAAAAATTTGAGAGATAGATGGGCCAGGAGAATAACCAATATTTTGGTACTAACCCTCCATGGTCACTGAGGACCCAGGATGAAAGAGAACCTCTGCTATGACAAAGCATACCTCAGTGAGTCACTGGTGTTCTGGTCAAGCAGATTGTGGGACCACAGAAGAAAATGAACAACAATATGTAGTGTGCCTAAGGAGAATCACCAAAAGAAAAGAAATATTCCCAGACTTTCACAGAAAACAATTTCATCAAACAATGGCTGTGACTTATCCAGATGGCTGACACTGATAGAAGTACAAAGGTGTTACACATGGTTCCAAGGAAATACCTGAGGAGACTTAACTAGCTTTGATAGATAGCATGAGATTAATTGTTATTAATACAGTTCTCACTTTAACTTGGTCTTGGGCATCCAATAGAAAAGTATAACCACAAAATGTATAAAACAACACTATAGTAGTATCTTAGTTATAAAAGGAACTCAGATCAGTAACACCTTCTGACAATTGCCAGTTACACTTGTAGCTGTCTACTGGTATGGATAAATGGGCTGTACATGGTTAAATTACTGAATGCAGAAATTTAAAATCCTTGAACACTTAAAATGAAATGAATTTAAGAATGAATAAGTTTTCCACACAGTTCTTCAAATACAGCTCCTCCAGCTTCAACTAACCACCCACCCTGTGCTATAAGAAAACATAAAAGAAGGATATTAAGGGAGCCATTAAAGTTGGTGATTGATCACATATGGGGCTAAAGCAAGGACAGCCCTGAAAACACAGAGAGCACAAAACAAGCCATGCACACAAAGCTGTCTCAGTTCCAAGAAGGCAAGGGGCCCAGGACAACCAGCCAAACAAGTTGCTAGGCAGCGAGGTTGAAACTGACATCATCCTTCTGAGTATATAAATAAATATGGTACAGTGGTTGAGCAGTCCCTTCTCTCCCATCAGGAGAGAGGGCTCCACTTGACCTCAGCTTTTATCTCTTTTCTTTATTTTCTCATTGTCTCACCATCCTTTCCCTCAGGAACATCTGGAAACTGCAGCTGGTTGCAACATCTCTGCAGGAACACAGTGTTGGTTCTGGAGCTATCTTGGAAGCCCCCTCTCTTTTGCCTAAGAGAACAAACAAGAGAAGGATTCGGACATAACTGGTGCTGAGAGGAATCTGAAGTAACTTTTTCTACTTTAGAAAGTATAACAGGAAAACAACACCCCGTCTTTGCAGATCTACAGGATGCAACACCACTTGTCTCCAGACAGAGAGTGAGATCTTCTTATAGTTCGGTTGGACCCAAAAAAAGGGTGACTGCAAGACACACACACACACACACACACACACACACACACACACAAGCTAATGAGAAAAATGCTCTAGTGTTTGGCTTTCTGGAGAACAAATGCAGATGGGAAATTCTCAGTGGAATGAAACAGGGAGCAAGAAGCCCAGCTGGTGGTGAACACATTCAACCCAGTTATGGGAAACAGCAAAAGTAAAAAAAAAAAAAAAAGCATCACACAAAAACAGGGTGCTTTGAATACTGCTGCAGGCACAGAGCTCAGGCAAAGGAGGATTTGTGGAAGTCAGGTCTGAGGCTGGGAGCAGGGCTGCAGAAAAGTGTAATAGTGTCATACCTAGTTGGGTTAGGTTCTCTTGCTACCAGGAGTTTCACATGGCTCTCTAACATTCTAGCAGACACACATCTGCTAATTCATTAATTGATGTCACTCTCCCCATATGTTTTGTCCCCTGTCATTTATATTCCCTTCCTTTCGTTTCTGTATTCCTCCTCCACTCCATACCTCTTATCTTTTATTGTTATATGTAAATATTCTCATTAAGGCCTTTTCTCCCTTAGCTGATCCCCACTTATTACTCTCCTTTCCTGATTGTAAGTTAATAGGAAAAATGGACAATTTTTCAAACACATCATATGTTGATGTGAAATTTGTTCTTTAGATATTGACGCAATTGATGATTGTTCTGTCTTCACGAAGCAGTGGCAAAGATTCAACCTCACAAAGAAGTTCAGTAACAAAACCCTAATCCTAAACCTGGAACTGTCCTTTAATAAAATATCTCACACTTTGCTGTTGTATTTTAATTTCCTCTAATGTTTTTCCAGACAATTGAACTAACAGTGATGCTAGACATTCATACTTGTCCATTTGTTTTATTTTTTCCCTTATGTGAAATTCTTTGTTCCAATTCTGAAAATAATAGAATCCTCTTTTTACCCCCTCTGGAGTTGCCCTTGATCTAACACATGTGATCTTGCACATTTTCATGCTTAAATTCTAATAGGTTCATGTTGCAATTTAAAGTCATGAATTAAGTCTTAAATCTAATATCTAAAAACGCTTCCCTTTTAAGGAAGAACTTCTGTTGAAAATGAGAAAAGTTTTGTAATTTTTAAATTATATCAGTGTAACTTTTCCACATAGTCAAATTTTACGGAATTTTATAATGAAAAATTGCTTCTTTTCTCTTATGTCATTCTGTTTATTGTGATTATCATCAGCAAGGTTTGAGGCAAAGGCTTTCAAATCAGGATTAGCACATTTAGATTTTAGATCTGGTACTTCTCTCATATTCAGCCCACACTAATTCACTGAAATAATAAGATTCAGCATACCCATCTGCACAAGATCTATAATGCTTCCATGTGCTATGATTAGAAGATGGATACAAAACTTTTAGGAAAATAAAATAAACGCTGGACATTATCTCCAGAAATCTTGAATTCCTATAATACTTTAATATAATATTTGTTGCATATTTCTGAATAGTATTTCTTTATTATTGGGACCTGGCCTAGATCCCCAATCTAGGGACAAGTGTTATGATTGTAGGGCTCCAGGAGGATCAAAATCTTCTGCAGTGTTCTTGACTCTGAGGCTAAGATGAAGGCTAAGACAAAGAGCTTCTCTGTGCAGCCTGTATTTATTTACATTTTCAAGCAAAGAAAGGGGATACTGAGGTAAGCACAGGAAATGAGCAGGACCTTGGGAGTCACTTCAAAGACTTCTCCAAGTAGTAAATTACACCAAGTAAGGAGAAGTGTCTTATCTCCATGATGACATTTATGGTAGGAGTGAGACAGCAGGAGTGAGATGCCTACAGATGCAGTCTCTACCTAATTGGGTTGGAGTCAGGCTTCCTCAGCTGTGACTCTATCTTACACTTTGAGGTGTCTCTGGCATCATAGGTCACTACAGACCTCAGCCAGGACCAGTAATTCATAGAAGTTCATTTACTATGAATCAGCTCCCATTGCCAGACAAGGGGCCTAAACCTAGGACAGACTCACAGATAAACATAGAAAGCAAATTAGTTAACTTTAAATCCTGCTCAGAGCCACTTCATAGTGATCTCCAACAATACCCTTCATGACAGCATCCAAAAAAATGAAATGCTTAAGAATCAACCTAGCAAAGGTGGTAAAAGATCTATACAGTCATCTTGAACACTAAAACAAGTTCAAATAAAGATACTTAGGTACAGCAAGTAAACTTCAAACAGAAACTCTTGAATAGAGACAAAGGAGGCCACAAGATATTGGTGAAAGAAGCAATTTCCCAAGAAATAATGATTGTAAATATGTTGTGCCTATCATCAATGTACCCAGTCTCACAAAACACTTCTTGATATAAAAGGTTACATAGACTCTAATGAAATAACTATACGTGTCTTCCATATCCTACTCACAAATAGATGGTCAACTAGAAAGAAAACATACAGCAAGAAAAATTAGAGTTAGATTATGCTATAATTCAAATGGATCTACAGAAACCTATAGAGTCTATCATTTAAAGAGTACACATCTTATTTAGCATCTCATGAAAATTTCTCCAAAAAAGACAGTATTTTAAGACCACAAAGCAAGTGTTCCTGAACTTAAAAAATTAAAACAATCTTAGGTGTCCTATAATATTACAGTAGGATGAATCTCCAAAGCAACAGCAAAGAAACCATAGAAACAAGCCTAGCACAATGATTGAAAAATATGACATTGAATAACAAACATTACTCTTTTGATAGAGATTAATTATATCTTACCATAAAAATGAATACCAGTAAATGAAAAACATACCAATCATTAAAAGGGCAAATAAATTGAGCAGATAATTCTTTAAAAGAGAAGAAAAATAACCAGAAAATTTATGAAAATGTCTTTTTCTTTAATGTCTTTAGCAATTATGGAAATGAT